>VUQI01056346.1:7964-24129 GCA_015106735.1 Paratilapia polleni | reverse complement strand
TTAAAGAAAAAAAAACCAAAACAAAAAAAAATAAAAATAAACAAAAAAGAGAAAAGAAAAAAAAAAAAAAAAAGAAAAAAAAAAAAAAAAAAAAAGTATAAAAAGTATAAAAAGAGTATGTTTAAGTGTGCTTTGTTGGTGAAACCTTCCCCACGCGCTTCCATTCACAATCACATTTTTCACCATTTCAAGTAGAGCAAGTAAAGCTTTGCGTTATCTGCTATAAAGGAACAGTTACACCTACACTTGAGATCAGATAATCAAGTAGAATTGCCCTGAAAAGCTGATCTTTTCAGGGGCACTAAGTAAATCCTTGCAGATCTTTCACACTGAGGTCTGTGGTTAACTCTGACATGTAAATTTGCACCACTGAACAATAGCAGCTGTTTTGACAGTACCTTTGAAGGCACGGAGACTCCAAAACAGAGAAAGGTATCCTAGCTCATTAGCTTTGTTGTACCATCCACTTTAATTCTAACCTCACCCTGTCAAGCTGTTCCAAAAAAGAAGCTGGTGTCTGTAATACAAAATAACTGTGAACTTAGTGTCCCATTAGCTACACTAGCTGGCAAAGTCCTAGTTCAACAGCTACTTCAGCCATACAAGTAGTCACTAATAAGGTGTTCCGCTTATGTACCACCAACTAAATCACCATTGACAAAAATCATATGTAGACTCCGTGGGCCTCCTTCTCTTGAATCACCAAGTAAATGCGTGTGTAGACACTATTAGGGTAATGAGTAAAGAAGTGCTTGTAGCACATTCAAGAAAGTCTGTGAAATTTGAATCATACTTCAGCCTTCTTTTCTCAACATTCTGTAATTACTGTGTTACTATGAGGCTTTGGAACAATTTACAAACTAATTTCTCTTACTGGTTTTTATGGTAGAAAGGTTTTAAGAAAAAGAAAAATTATTGTATTGCTGTATTTGAATTCAGATTTCACAGATGGCTTTTATAAAGAATTTCCCCAAATATGGGATAAACAAAGTATTTCTAATTTGCATAAATAATATATTAAGTACTGGTTCATCTTTTTGCAACATAACCTGTCAATGTGACAGTTCATATATATATATATATATATATATATATACACACACAATGATAGCCCTAATATTAATACTGAAAACATATTATAAGTAAATCAGTGAATCAACAACAAATAATCATTGTAATACTGAAGGTTATTTGGACAGGGATGCTATTGCTTTGCCAAAAACAAAAAAGCATTCTGCATAGTCAGTAATTGTGACTTACTCTTTAAATTGAACAAAACATTTCAAATAACCGAAGTGACTAACCAAATTATAACACCCACTGCTGTATAAATCAGTAGGATGTGTGGGTGAGCTTTTTTTTTTTGCCACTTTCTCATGTGACCTGGGCTTGATTCTGTATTTTCTCTTCCCCTTTGCAACAAACCAGACTCTTAGCTGCTTCTGATAATGTTATTTTCATGTAATTTTTAATTTGTGTTGCTGCAGGTGACGAGGGCAGCAGCTCCGGCAGCGGCAGCGGTTGCTCTGACGGCTGCACAACAGAGTTTATTTTTGTTGGAACAGAGGCTCCTGTGATCGGAGCTGACAGAAGCGATGAACGCGCGGCTGCCGCAGGCAAGTCAATTTCCTGCGGACCCTCCATACTGCTGCTGATGGCTGCCCTCACACTCCCGCTCTGGGCAATGCAGACTCAATGGAGATAATACAGTGTGGCCCATATTATCGCTGACTTTTTTTTACTGTTACATAACAGTATGTTTAACAGCAAGTTGTACTGCTGTACCCTCACTGGACATATAGAACCTCCTGGAAACCTGTTGAGAATGGCTTACTGTATGGTGTGGTAGGACTGAAAGTGAGTGCAGTGCTGCATCCTGCTTGTCCCCCAAAGAATGCTTGGTGCCATCAGTGAACCAGCTTTCACATCTCTGAAAATAAATGTTTTCTCATTATTCTAAAGTGAGTTTTGAAAAACATGCTTCTCTTTTAAGAAATGAAACCCTCTAAAGACGGTTCTGTCAGTGATTTTTTTTTTTCAGATAAAAGGGAATCTATTTTTCTTTTCCTTTGTATGATGAATGGAGAAAACAAGACAGCACCTATTTTATCCTATTAGTCTTCTCCCCAAAAGGAAAACAAAAACAAAAGGAGAAAGTTTTGCTGTGTGCATGCGTGGATATGATGTTAACTGACAAAACTTTTTTTTAAATTGTTTTTATGCAGGTTACACAGTTTTTGGAGTGATTGTACAGGCTGTACAGTGCTAGCAGTTCATCTGGTTTCCCGTTCGGTCATATCAGTGTGGCTTCAGGAAGCAGCAGGTCTTACAGCCACTTTATTGTTGCACATTTGATTATCTCCAAGAAAGTGCTATTGTACTGCACTAAGAGAACTACTTTGCACAGATTATTTTTGTTGGCTTCATGAGTTTCTACAGCTACAGGAAACATCCGCCCCATAGAGAAAACAATCTATATTTTCAGATCATTTAAGTGATTGTATTGTACTTATAAGCAGTTACAGTATGTATTTCTCTGGAAGGTACTGTAATGTAATCTTACTGGTAATGGATACATTTTTTAAGCAACTGTATCATTGTTTCTACAAATTATTTGATCATCTGTTAAATAAAAAACAAGAACGGTTCTGCAACAACGCTAATTGCCTGCTAACAATGTTCAGGTATCTAATTTACTTTCTTTTGTTTGGGTAGTTAACAAGCACTCACACGGTTTCTCTTATTCTCAAAGGACTTAGAGTAGAGTAATTTTAGATATATGCTTATGAAATTTTAATTTCCCTAATTTTCTTGGCTGCCACACTTGAATAATTTAGAATTCTGGTTAATTTTGCTTTTTATTACTTGTTTATTTGCATATATGTAGAGTTACCAGTTGTAACCTCTAAAATCCTCTGTAGGTTACCCCCTGACATCTTGCGATGCACCATACTGAAATTTGCATGTTCTGGTTAATGATAACAGACCTATGCCCCCTACAGGCTACAGGTTGTGTAAGTGGTCATGTACTCTTAGAGGACATGTACAATGTCAGCAACTTTAAAAAGAACCAGAGTTTCAAGGCCAGAGGGCTCTAACTGTACTCCTAGAACTAAGGTAACTATTCATAACTTTCATTCTGTGTCCTACAGGCTTTGACCTTTAGCAGACTCAAGAGGCTTAGGGAGCAAAGCACTTCACCAACACAACACAGTGGCGGATGTCGAAATGTGTATCAGAAAGGTTCATAGCCGAGTGAAACGACCCAGAAGGATAGAAGTGGCGGCCATTATAAGAGCTGGTCACATTTTCTGAATGCTAAGATAATGCGCTTCCTTTCCTGTCTCCTTTACCACAGGATACACTGCGCCATCCTTTATGAAAGGAAAGGAGTTAATGCTGTCCCACAATTCCTTGAAACAATTCCAGAAACAACCATTCTGAATGTGACCACTATTTTTTTTTTCCACTTTAATGAATATTAACCTATAGTCTTTTTAAAGAAAATTCAACATTTCCAACATCGGTAATGAAGTAATGTTTTTCACTGAACTGACATAGTCCATCACATCATACCCCACCTTTTGCCCTGTGTCAGCACTGATAGGCTCAAGCCTTGAATAAAAGTGTTTAGGAAGAACAATTTTTTATTTATCCTAGAGAAATAATAGCTTCAAAGTACTCAGCAACAACACTCAGTTCTAAGTTCTCATGAATTCTCCTTCACATCTTACCTCAAGACATTTTCTATTAAGATCAAGGAAAAGGACTTGGGAAAAGATGTGGGACTTTTTTTTTGACAATTCAACTGAAATAATGGCTGGAGAAATGTAGCTTTCAAATACAATATGTTGCAATATGTAGCATGACTGCTGTTGAAACCATCACAAGTGTGCCTGGAGGATTGAAGCTCATAATCACCTGAAATGTTTTCACAAGCCTGTTATTTCAACAGAGACCTTAGAGTAAATGCACAAATAGACAAATCAATAGCTGCTATGAGCAGCTAAAAGAGATCTTGTGTTTCATGTACAGTAGCTTAATAAAGAAAACTTGGGGCACGGGTTTCACTCTCTGTCAACAGCATGAACAAATAGACAGATTAAAAAGAAATCATCAAGCACAAAGTTTGTGCAAGCGTCACGGCTCTCTTCACAGAAAACACCATAAGAGAAATCTACCCTCGGTGCACTCATATGACTCAAGAGAGAAATCGAGCACCACAGGAAGCTCCCACAGCTGACCCCTTTCACCTCACTCCTTATAGAAATCGCTTTTGGATAGGGTGACTGAACAGCAGCCTCCCACTAAAACCAGCATGACACAATTAAATCACTGAACAGCAAACCTCATTTGTGTGGCGGTCCTCTATTTAACCAAAGCACGAGTAAAGACAACACTGAAGTGATTAACATAAGGCCACCCAATTACTGACTGTCCACTAAGTAAATTAATGCAGGGACATCGAGGTAGACTAGATCCATTCACCTGTTTTTAACGCACAATTTCAGTTTGCACCCAAAGAATCAAAATTGGTTCAAAATGCCAGAAATCACAAGAAAAGGTTTTAGTGTGGCTGAGGTGAAAAGTTGGTGAATGGTTAAAACAAAATCTGACAAAGTGAAATGAAAACAGAATTAGATGATAAATCATGACGTATGAGAAGTGTGTGACATGTGAGGAGACTTGAATCTTTTTTACGTTATATAAAGGGTTGACTGCTTTTGTGCTAGATGTCATCTCATTATGCACTCTTTTTATCCTAATGCTCACCTTCTAATAGTGGATAGAAAAATGTTTTACATTTGTTTCCTTGGTTTTTGGCAATTTGTCTGGAAATTTACTTAAAAAGTGCACTACATCTGGAGAAAAATATAACTACTGGATATAATATTGGCTAAGACAACTCTATGAAGAAAGGGAGTGTCTGAAATCACTCTCTATTTACTATGTAATGCAGTATATTTGCTCTCTGCCATTTTGAGTGTCCAAATTATCTATGCGTCCCTCTACATTGTGCCCTCAAAAATATATAAAGGCCAACAATCCCAGAATGCAATGTGCCGCAATGTACAGTTGCCAAAATAACCATTGCGCAACTCAACAGCTGACAGTTATGATCCACTAAGTGTCCGAGATCATAGTTAACGCTCTGCAATGAGTAAACTGCAGTGTCCATTAAAAAGGGAGTAGTGAATGAACACTGGGGTGATTTCAGCCAGAGTTAGGTACTCACCAGCAATGCCTGGCAGCAGCACTGGGAGCTTAAGAAGAGTGGGAGTCTTTCCCAGTACCCACCCAAGACCATCCAAGACCCTAAAAATGTACATGTATCTACATACGCTTCACCGCGGTAATAACTGAGCAGCTCATTGGTGCTGGAGAGTGGATGCAATGCACATTTTAAAGCTCTGGATCTGAAAAGGTACATGGGAATTTTAGTGCACACTAAAATGGATGACTGGGCAAGCCTTTTGAGCCTTTCAAGGTCAAAGCCTGTATGAGATGGAACCAGGGGGTGGATTGGAAACTTTAAACATAAACACAACTTGTTTTTTTCAAAAAAAATTAAATAGTTTTTATACAGAAGTTACATGAGTCACTCCATTGCACTTACTTTTTTTTTGTGAATTGCTCATGAATCTTCTGCCGCATCATGCCATCCTTACATGAGCACAGAAGGACCACCACCCAAAATGTGTTAGGCAGGAGTGAAAACAAACAAATCTGAATTCACTTCGTAAGCACAAGCTGGTGCTGTTTCAGTGGGTCAGACAGGGAGTTGGGAGGACATCACGCTGTAACTATTTATAACATGGTGAATGTTGAATTAAATACTGTTAAAGTAACTAGCTGTCAGTGCTGTGCAGTACCAGTTTTCCTCATCTTTACTCACCCAGGAGGTACCATCCTGAATAGAAGATAATTGAAGTGAAGGAGGCTTCATGTAAAAATCATGATTTGTTACATGGAGACTGTTCAAGTGCAGACTGGTAATTAATTTTAGCTCTGGACGTTTACACTTAAGCAAGAATATCTACACTTGATGCTGAATGTTCTGCCTACAAAAGGCAAAAAGGTGTTTTGTCTGCGCTTTCATTTTAATGCACTCTGTGTTTTGGTGATTTCATAATTGGCAAATTAAACAAATATACTGTGCAACAGGAAAAAAAACTCAATTATACGCGCAAGTTAGTGGGTTACACTTGCAGTCAAACACAGCCAAAACATTGTGGAGGCAGATATTTCTGAGTCAGGGTCGGTAGTGAGGCGGAACAATCAGTACAGTATGTGCTTGGTAATAAGGCAGGAAGTTAGCCGTGTGGCTTCAGATACTGGCATTGTTTAAGCTCTGGCACTGCTCAATACACAGTGGGGCTTAACAACTCAGTGTAAAAACTCAGAAAGCATCTGCAGTCATACAAAGGTCGAATGCACCCATTAGAGCCTCTACAAGATCTGTGATTGCAGCAACAGTTTTGGATGACTAAGATGAGGCTGGGCTTTAGTAGTGCTCTTCAAACACAGTAAAGAAAGTGAATTAAGAAAAGAATGTTTTGGAAGTTTGGTGCAGTTTTTCCAAAGAGCTTGTATCTGTCCAAACAACAGTCTTCTCTCATTGGAGGAATGTTTGCCATTCTCCACTGCCTTGTGTATTCCTCTCTCTCCTGACAAGACATGTTACCCTGGTCAGACATAGATTCACAGTTTGACATTATTATTATTTTTTTTTTTTTGTCTCATTCGTTCATTCTGGCATTTAAAAAAATGAAAAAAGAGTGAGGTGAGTTTTTTAAAGAATGTTTTATGCAAGATCTTCTTCATTTTGGTGTTAATCATTTGCTGCACTTTTTGCTAAAACATATGCTGTGAGTGTGGTACTGTTGTGATTTGCAAAATCAGAAAAATAAGGAGCACATCAAGTGTTTTGGAACTGTCAGTGCACGTTGTTCAAAGTTTTGGGGGAATCAAAGTTGATGGTTATACAAGCAGACATGCCTTACCATTTTTTAAAAGACTAAAATGGATTGCTTATTTGGCTTTTGTTACACATTCTTGTATACAGAAAATAATACAATGGTAAAAATAAACATTTTATTAAAAAAAGATTTTCTTTCCTGTTGTTTTCTCTACTACTGTGTATTTATTTATATTGCTGTCCTGTGGATCAATATGCAGTATCTTCATTTCTTGGGCGAAAAGAAAAAAAACCCTGTTCAGATCATTTATTCCTACAGTACCATTCAGAGATTAAGCATTTCCAAATTGTCTTTTCTCAATTTCAAGATAAAATTTATTACTATCACTATTGTTATATTCATATGAAATTATACATGTTTGTTGGCAGTAGTCACCCCTGCAGATAACAACTTTGTCGTGTTTTGTACTTCCTCGAAATCCAAGGAAAGAGAGCTTTCACATTTACTTAGATTACTTTTGAATTAACAAGTGCATCACTCTGAGCATATTTTATCATTTTAAAATTATAAAAACGGCTAATTAATGCAAAAAGTGTCTTTGCATAACAGAAGATTGTTTTGGTTTCATGGCACATGACCCGACAGCTGTAACAAATACACTGTATGTGTTGCAGCGGTGGCATCCTATTACAGTACCACGCTTGAATTCAGTGAGCTCTTTAGAACAACCCGTTCTTTCACAAATGTTTGTAAAGGCAGACTGTATGGCTTAGTGCATTATTTTATACACCTGTGGCAATGGGACTGAAAACATCTGAATTCAGAGATTAGGAGGTGTGGCCCAATATGTTTGTCCATATAGTGTAACCATTGGATTAGGCTGCTAGGACCATTACTCTTTAATGGTATATACTATAGGCAGCACTGGCAACTGGAAAATATGAGACAAAATTGATTACTTATGATCATTTAAACTGTGTTAAAATAACTACACCTTTGTCTGTCAACTGTCAAGTGCCAATTTCTTCAGTACTAAGCATTGTTCAGAAAATCTAAAGTGTATCTTCAACAGCTAAATAATGTACAAGTGCAGGAGAACACAAAGGAGAATGCACTCATTATAAATGTAGGCCTTTTTCACAGAAGACATTTTGACTTCTGAAAGCTTGAAAAGCGCTGGTTTTACTTTTAAGATTATTGATGGATCTGCTATTTGTCATTCAAATGTGACAGTGATTCAGCTGGAAGAATCCCTGAAGATGCAGCAACTGAAAAGAACTATGATGCATTTTATATGCGTCTATAATTTTCTTATTTGTGACAAGTCAAAATGTGTGTAGTTGCAGGCTTTTCCTGGTCGCGTAAAGCAGTCCAAAAGTGAATCTAATGAGAATGCTTTGCATGACTGGCATTTCATTATTACCAGACAATTAACATCTATACACACTTACTCAAGCTTGTCTTGTGGTCTTAAACACAGAATGATAATCCAGTGCTAACATCTGAAATAATTATCCTGACATACTACAAAAGACAGCGTGCTACAACTAAATCACTACCTACTGATACACCTTCAAACCTAGCAGTTTCTTCTGTTGTTAAAATAAAGTCGGATGGAAGATTTGTGTGAAAATATTTACATATCAGATTATTTAAAGCGGGACTACAACACAAGACATTTAATTCCAGCCTCATTCTTTCCACTAAACAACAGATGATAGTGGAGATCGTGTTTTGGATGCAAATGCATTGTAGAAAGCGTGCTGAGAGGTTGAGCTATTATAGTTCCTGGTTAAATTAGAGACCACTGCTTAGGAAATGAATCCCCTTTCAAAAAATTATTACTGCATGAAAACTAATGAACTCAAATAAACCCAATTAAAAACAGCCCCTTCTGGCTTTTCTTTGACCATATTTGCATCATCTTAATAATAATTCACTTTTCTCACCTATTTGGCTTCTGTCCTTTGTTCTTACCTGTTTTAGACAGGGTGATATTTTGTGCAAACAGCTTTGAACACTAGGAATGTGACAAAAATTACTTGTGATATGCTTTGAGACTTGATGTGGCACTGGGAGTTTAACATTCAGACTGAAGGAAAAGTACTAATATAGACTACTTGTGTCTCTACTGGTGACAGAAATAACACTTTTGGTCTGATTCTCAAAAATGCGCAAATGCCAATTTCTGCAAACTCTCTTTTTTTTAAAGATTACTAACATCTCATGTAGCATGTGTTTGTCCAGTATTATTCTTTCCTTTAAAAAGCATGTGTTTACAGCAATATTTACTGCAGATTACAGACCCTGGATTAGGAAAATTAAGGAAATGCTCAGTCTACGAACACCACCACTAAACACTCTCGGAAAATAAATGAAGTACCTTATTGTGCCTTTTAGGTTTTGACAGCATGGGGTGGTACACTCTAAGTTACTGCTGTTGTACTCTTGAGAACAGGTACTCTGTATTGTCACCAGAGATGCAATACTGGAGACCATTACTTGAGTCTTGAACTTCTGGTAGCAATTTTGAACCTTAATTTAACAGTAGAAAAAAAAGACTTTTGAGAAAAGGTGCAAAACTGACTACCCTTGGCATTTAATTTAACCGATTAACCTGACATTCATGTTATTGAACTGCAGGAGGAAAGTGAAGCACCTGGAGAAAATCCACAAGGCATGGAAAGAACAAAGAGCTCAATGTGAGGCAACAGTGCTAAGCTCTGCACCACCATGCTGCCAGTACAAGATACAGGATATATTATGAAACTAGTCAGAATGTATTTTCATTGAACTATAAATAAAAGCTTAAAATCTAACAGTAAAATGGATATGTTAACAAGAACTGTCTTCTGATATGACATCTGTGCAAATATGTACCTTTTACTGCTTGAGAACATTTGTTGCCCTCATAGCACATAGTTACCTTAAGTTCTAATAATTAGCCATAATGTGTACATTTTACTATTTCCCTATTTCTGAGAGTGAAAGATTAAGTGAAAGGGAAGTAGAAACATGCAAGAAACAGGTAGTGTCAAGCGCTGTCGACCACAGTTGAGATGAATGTACTAACTGCTACTTGTAATCTATCAGTTGTCAAACCTGCCTCAGTGTCACATTTTGTTAGGGGAGGCAGCAGAACGTCTGGCAGAGAAAAAAGGCAGAAACTAAAAAAACCCTGCTGCCTTCCCACGTTCAACACATCTGAGTAGCTCCCCCAAACATCCATTTATTCATTTTCACATGACAGTATCAATGGGGACAACACGAAACAGCTTCACATCTGAACCAGAATTATTCATTACAATCTCTCTTTCTGTCTGTACAATTATTTATGTGCTTCAATTATGGATAAAGCAGTGTGAAAGGGCCAAACTCCAGATGAAATACAAAAAGTTTATGGATTTCAAAGACAGAGCTGAGTTTTTTCTGCATGATCCACTTGATAATTTTGGATTGTTCTTAGCAAAAAAAAAACCTGTGACTGTAAAAGGATTAATTCTGCTTCATTGAAGTGCAAGAGAAATATAGTATGAGTGTTGAAACTGCACTGAATTAACTTAGTTACTAAGTTAGTTCTATGCTTCATGTCTGCATTCAGAATACCTGAAGAAAGGTCACACAGCTGGACGGCTGCACATGTTGCTACTTCAGAAAATAGCTGCTCTAGTTCAGGTCACAATGTTACTGCAGAGATGATTTGAATAACATCATGATATTGATTATTGTAACACATTTTACTGTTTTGTTCATGATTTATGCAACACAAGGATTTACAGTTTTAACACCTACCATACCAAGGAAGGCTGACTTTTAGTAGGTAATTATCTGTCTGTGATGTTTGAGGAATGTATGATCATCTGTGGTTTTAGGCACTAACTAACATGTAGGACAGCAGTGCCAGACCTAGACTGTATATAAAAGATGGATGTAGCTTCTGGGTCTGGAAAGTGAAGCCAATGCCGAGGTATTTTAAACCTGCATTCTTTCTAATAGCCAGGAGGGGGCAACTCCAGTGGCTGCAAAAAGAAGTCTAATTGTATAGAAGTATGGGAACACAGCCCCTAAGCTGCGATTGTCTGTAAGCTCACTAAACACCATCCTGAGGAGTTTATGGTCTCAGTCACTAGTTTCAGGTGTTAACTGATGATGTTCATTTTGTAAATAATGGTCCCAATTAGAGTAAAAAAAGATAAAGCGGGAAATGCTTTAGGGCCGGCCTACCTTGTGATGGGCAAGTCGCTACCATTTTAGCATGCGGTGTCCCTTTGTTTTTTTTGTTTTTTTAACCTGTCCTGTCTGGCAGCTTTAGCAAGCAGACTTGCTTTGTTTTTCAGTCAGATCAAACTCTTGCTTTTTTTCTTGATGCACACTCAATCATCCAGGTAAGGAAATCCCATAAAGATGATTCTGTTCATCTGGACGTAGCGTTTTCAGTGGGAGGAACGTTTCGTCACTCATCCGAGTGACTTCCTCAGTCTCAGCTGACTGCAGCTTTTCCCCAACCTTATAAACAGTAGAGTTGCATAATGTCCAAAACTAGAACCATTGACCAACAATGGGCCGTGAGCTCAGTTTCACAATCAAACTGTCCAAACCATTGATCAATGGCCATGAGCACCATTCACAGAGAGTTGGGGAATGGCTGCAATCACAGCATTATAAGATGGTGAAAGATGTACTCTAAGGCTCCCTCCTCAGTTCAGTCTTGCTCACACAGCAAAATGGTGAAGGCTAAAATTCCCAGTTTGAGTCTTCACAAAGGAACGTCACTAACCAGTGGCTGAGGTCACGGTGGCTATGACCATTTTTTAAACAGTCTGTGCTTCTAGAGCTCAAGGTTAGCAGCCTTTTCTCAAAAGTAGTATTAACACACTGTTTTTTACTAGTTGAATAATAAGTAAAATATTTGCTCTTGTAATGTAATTAAATGTGAAACCAGTACTCTACCATTCCTTATCACACCAAATCATTTTAATTTGTGTCAGAATTCACACTCCTTATCACACAGTCAACTCTAAACCCACAGGCCTCCACTTGTTATGTTTCTTCAGAGTCCACTGTAGTCTATAATCCCTTTAGAAGGTAATTGAAAATATGTTTCTTATATTCAAAACCTTATAGACAGTTGTTGAAGCCTGCACCGGTAAGTTGACTAACCTTTCTACATCAACAAATGCCACCAATGCATATGCCAACAGACCTTTTTCATAGCAGATATTTAGCTTGTCACAGCCAAACAAACTCACTTATATCAATTATTAAGTTCAGCTGTTTTTATAGGGCAACAAGTTATTTTAGGGCACCACACCTAGCAAGTCAAGATCTTACAATTAATAGAAACCAAGCAGCTCACTTTGAGCAAGCACTTGGCAACAGTGGGAAAGAAATTACTCTTTTAACAGGAAGAAACCGCCAGCAGAACCAGGATCAGGGAGGGCAGCGATCTGACGCAAATGGTTGAGATACCTGCAGCACTGTAACAAAAAGACAATTAGGACAAAGCACAAACTTCAGGAAAGAGAGACACAAATTTAATGACATGCAATAATGGTATGTACATAAATGCAAGCAGAGTAAAAGAGAGGAGAACATAGAAAAGGTGCTCAGTGCATCATGGGAGGTAAACAGGTAGCCTTCTTCCACAGGAAAGATGCATTATAGCTGAAGACTATGTCCTCCATTCTACTTTTGGAAACTCTAGGAGCCACAAGTAAGCCTGCACTCTGAGCGTTAAGAGCTATATTGGGATAATATGGTATTATGATGTCTTTAAGATAAGATGGTAATTGGTCATTAGGGTCTTGTATGGTGGCTGTATTCCATTTTAAGGAGTTTCTGCACCTGTGCATGCTGGTTCACTGTCATAGACTACTGGGACAACCGAGTCATCATTAATGCTATTAATCCTACCTGTGCTCTTCATGCTGTGACAAGAAATGTCCTAGCTGTGCTGTGGGAAGGGATGTTAAGGAAGTGCAGTTGTCTCAATTTCTGGTGAGCAGGGACCATAGTGTCATGAAAACCCTTGTTAGTGGGTTCATTTTAGACAAAAAACACATTACAAACTAACTATTTTCATATTTCTCCACCAGAAATTTTGGGACATAGAATTTAAAAAAAAAAAAAAAGACTATTGAGTACTTATGTATTGAAGAAAATTGCTTTTCTTGATGTCAAATAAAGGAACACAACATGAACACTTGTATAATTTTATGTAATATAATAACACTACAATGAATACCTTTGTTAAATCCTAATTGCCCCGAACACACTGCCTAAATCAACAGATCTAACAATGAGTATGTGCCTTTTAACTGTCCTTCACAACTCATAAAACTCAGTGTTGCCTCTGAAAGTAGGGTGGTGACTGTAAATATTAAGGTCTGAGGACATTGTTAATGGATTCTCTGATGACACATTTCATCCAGGCACGGATTGTAATTGCTTTTTACATGACAAGTAATTGTGTGAGGGCTTTAGAGACAGTGAAAAAGTCCCTTGAAAATAGAGACCTATGAAATTAAACCTTGGTTTTCAATTTTCACTCCCACAGGGGAGTGAGCAATTAAATGGGTTTAACCCAGTACTGTGTAATAAGACATAAATAAGTTTTTATGTAAGTTTATATTGATATAATTTTTATTATATACGCATCAGCCACATTATTAAAACTGCCTGCCTAATATTGTGCAGGTCCCCTTGAGCCAAAACATCTGTGAGCAGTCAAGCCATGGTCGACACAGGACCTCTGGGGGTGTCCTGTAGTGTCTGGCCACCAGGAGGTTGGCAGCAGGTCCTTTGGGTGCACCAGTGCACGCCATAACCCTGTAGGTTTGGAGGGTGAGTCAGTGCTTTAGGCTTTTTGCTGTGTTCTTTTATCCAGTCCTGCACAGATTTTTTTGCTCTATGTTGGGACACGTTATTCTACCAGGGTGAGGCTCCTGCTATCAGGGAGCGCTGTTGCCATTAAGTGGACTGGTACTTGTATAGCGTTTTTCTACTCTAAATGAGCACTCAAAACTCGCTTTCTACTACGAGCCTAATAAAACCAATTACACACACATTCATACAAGCGCTTTTTATCTAATATTCACACACACACACACACACACACACACACACACACACACACACACTCCAATGGATGCATCGGGAGCAACTCAGGGTTCAGTATATTTCCCAAGGTTACTCTGACATGCAGACTGGAGGAGTCAGGGATCAAACCAGCAACCTTTTGATTGGTGGGCAACCTGAGTCATGAGCCATGTGTGGCTTTTGTTGGTCAACAAGTAAAAGGCTTGGGATTGTGTTTTAGAATCATAGTGCTATATCAAAACAATATAATTTTTTAAAATGGGCTTAAAATTGTCAGCCAGCAGAAGAAAAGCAATGAATAAAGTTGCTTCTAGTTTCTTATTGTGATCAGGGAAAGACAAAAACTCTAAACTCTCTGTAAAAACTGCAGACGCTCCTGATATCTGTGCACCGAGGTGCATGGGATCTTCAAGGAATGGGGAATTTATTAGTCAGTAGGTGTTGGTTATCTATGAACTGTTATCTCAGCAACCCAAGTTACCATGGTGATAGTTAATGAAACACCTTCATAATCCTGAAAATCCAGGGTTAAACCTCAAGTTACCTAGCTAATCCTCAGAAGATTGATTTGTAAAAACATGATCAATAATTTTCGCTTCACGCGTCAGTGGTTTTAATGATGTGGCTCAATAGTATTTTGTAGTCATCAAACAAATAAGAACAGATGTTTATGTTTGCACCCCACTCACTGTGTGTTTATGCTTCACTTCAAAACCAACACTCGAGGTTCAATACACCGATACACTCACCAGGGTCATTCCCATAATATTGTCTTTGAAATGCTCAGCTGACAACCGCAAATCAGAATGACTGAAAATCTTAGTTGCACACTCCTTTACTGGACAATTTTTCTTTGTGAAAATGTATTTCCATCTAACATCATCCTAAAAAGGGTCTTCCTCTCAATGCCCTAAGCCCTTTGCAATCATGTGCAAATACTCCTCTACTTCTTCCTGCTTCATACATTAGAGATTTTCAAATAAATCTTTCCCCCTCTGTCTTTGTCTCTCTCTCCGCTGTCTTCCTCTCCCTGGATTTAGGATAAAGACTGAATTACACAGCAGAACAATCCTGGATAGCAGAGACAGAGATTACCCTCCCTGATCTTTCTACAGACAAGAAATTCCGTGCAAGAAGTTCAGTGAAAAACCCTCCCTGAGGGCCTTGCCACCTCAGTACTGACAGACTGCGCATTAGCATGCATCAGAGAAGAGAAAGAAAACGGGTTTATCCTTTTTGACCCACCACTTGACTTGAGATAGAGAGGAATCTAGTGAGCCAATGCAGTGGATGTTAGGCTTGTCACCACACTGATCTGTACTCTGGGAAAAAAAAGAAAAAAGAAAGAAAGAAAGAAAGACAAAAAGCAAGGTTCTGCATACTGCCATGTCAGAGGCATATGGCTCTAGTGCCAGCAGGTACAGCACACTTCCCCTTTTTTTAAACAACTGAAACTAAAACAGCTTGGCTCCCTAAACAGTCTGGATTTATCTGGTCTGAAAATACAACATTTTTGCAGCAAGTGTCTTTTTGATATTCACAAATATTATCAAAAACAAAAATTTCCAGAAATGGTTGTAATCAAATTTTAACTTGTTAACAGATTGCCTATTATAAACAATAAATACAAGTGCACTGCTATATGTCAAATGGAAAAACAAGAATCCATTCTTCTCCACAGGTGTCTAATATTTATTACATCTTGAGCTAAAAGGATTGACTGAACAGCAGGAAATTAATTGGCAACAACTGTACAGCAGAAATAAGTCATTAGGTCATTAATCGAACATGAACAAGTCATGTTTTTTCTTAAAACTGCAGGGAAGTAACAGTCCATGATATTAAGTACTGCACTAAATAATGTACTTGTACTTCACTTACATCACTATATACTCCTGCTCCACTACAGCAATGAAAAGTTACTAGAAAATCAGAGACTAAACAGAGAAAATATACGATCAATTTTTGAAATACGCTGCCATACTAATAAAAAGTTAAACTATTGTTTATTAGGTCCCCCATTGCCAATACCGGGTTGGACCCCCTTTTGCCTTCAGAACAGCCTTAATTCTTCATGGCACAGATTCAACAAGGTGCTGGAAACAGTCCTCAGAGATTTTGGTCCATATTGACATGACAGCATCACA
>VUQI01056345.1:0-15745 GCA_015106735.1 Paratilapia polleni | reverse complement strand
CTGCTGGGGACTTCCCATGATGCACTGAGCACTTCCTCTTCCTCACTTCCTTTCACTCTCCATGTGTTTTATACACCATTTGCATTTAATCATTAGCTATTATTAACTCTGTCTCTCTCCCATAGTGTGCCTTTTTGTCCTGTCTCGCTCTGCTCTCTTCTGTTTCCCTTCATCCCCAACCAGTCGCGATAGATGGCTGCCCCTCCCTGAGCCTGGTTCTGCCGGAGGTTTCTTCCTGTTAAAAGGGAGTTTTTCCTTCCCACTGTTGCCAAGTGCTTGCTCATAGGGGGTCGTCTGACTGTTGGGGTTTTCTGTCTAATATTGTAGGGTCTTTACCCTAAAATATAAAGCGCCTTGAGGCGACTGTTGTTGTGATTTGGCGCTATATAAATAAAATTGAAAATTGAATTGAATTCTATGTTTCAACTTGGCTTTGTATTGCTGTTAACTGTAATTCAATTTTCTATTATATTTTATTATGATTATTCCTAGTTTTTATTATTTTGGTGTACAGAGCTTTGCGACTACATGTCTGTGAAAAGGGCTTTAGAAATAAACTTTACTTACTGGCCTGTTTTGATTTCTGGCCCTGTAAATTACCGCTGTACGTACAGTATATGGTCCATTGTCATTGTAGCATTAGGAAGATCAGCAGTTGAAGTAGAAGGCTTTTCTTTTGCTCAAAAACATAACAAAGGACAGTAAACTGTTGTGTCATGTTAAAACTTTAAATCATTTTAAAGACAAAGTATTCACAGTGTCACCATGTTTAATTGCTGGAGAGCTAATCTCGCATTCAGACTGAAAATCAGAGCCAGAAACAGAAAGTTTCACTTAGCAGCAGCAGCAGGTTTCTTCATACGTCACAGCTTTGAAAAAAGACATAAATAAATAAATCTGAAATCTTTTCTCTACAGTTAAATAAGTTGTACATGGCTGAAATATCTCATTACATTATTAATGAAACACAGGATTCAGTTGAGCACAAGATTCGACAACATTATCAGTTCCATGAGACTTATGGATCAGAAGGCCTTTTCCACATCCCTCTGGTCAGTGTTCAAGTGCTGATTATGTTCACGCTTACAACGTAATTCCTGAATGTCATTAGTAAAAGCAAATGTATCAAAGTGCTTACAAAAAGGATTAAGTGCATGAGCTAACTCAGAGTCTGAATGAAAGCCATCCAGAGTGACACGGCTGCTGCTATTTTTTAACACTGGACCAGGGTGGACTGAGGTTATTTGCAGCCATTTTTTTTATTGTTAGGGTAGATTTTAACCCACCTGGGTCATTATATCTCAGTTCATCAAATATTCGGAACATTTTCTGCTCAACCATCTCTGATTTGTCTAAAGATTTTATGGTCCAAAGTTTGGACATATATAATGATTACTGTGAAACTTTAGCTTCATATATCAAATATTTTTCTAGATATTTATTTTTAAAAAAGGCCAGTTCACTCACTTTCAGGCCTTTTTTCCCACAAATCTGAGGCAATGTTTGAACATGAATATCCCAAAAACTGTTAAAGATAAAATCCTGAAATTCTCACTAGCCTTTCTTACCATCAAAATGAGCCAGGATCTGTAATTTGGGACAAATGCATCAAAAAATGTCAGAGTATTGACCAATTAAAATATGAAAAAACAATCCAGCTGTCCTGTAAAGTCTCATATTTGAGCACACACTGATAAAAAAAAAACTTCACATTGCAAAAGACAACTAGTGACAATTTCTGAATGGTATATAGTTTTATTTCACAATAATGGAAAATAAAACATGCAGAACACTTTTTAACATGAAATTCTCAGTCACAAAAATGATTCATTCAACTTTCATGCTGGATTGAGCAAATATCACACGTTGCGCCACAAAAATATCAGTCAATAGTCTGATCTGAATAGAACAAAATTCTGGAGTTACCAGATGGTACTCTAATTATAAGTGAGAAAATTATTTTGTTAAATATGTGCATATTTTTTATTTTCCGAAACCTACTTTGTAAGCATGCACTTTGCCCTGGAGGAGTCTGATAATTCAGGGCCTAAATTGCAGATCCTGATTCATTTTGATGGTAAGGAAGGCCAGTGAAAATGTCAGGCTTTTATCTTTAGTAGTTTTTGAGATATTCATGTTCAAACATTGCCTCAGATTTCAAAGTGTGAAAAAACATGCTGGAAGTGGGTCGACGGACCATTTTTCAAAAAGATTATCTAGAAAAGTGTAAAAACTTCACAGCAATCATTACATATCTTCAATCTTTGGACCATAAAATTTTTAGACAAATTGGAGATGGTCGAGCAGAAGGCCCACAATGATTTGACATGGAATGACCCACTTAGAAGGAATAATCATGTCTCTACAAAATGCAGCATAAGACCAAATGACATCAGTAAGCGTTTCCAAATCATCTCCACAAGCCTCTTTAAACGCGTCCCAGTCTGTGCAGTCAGAACACATCAGCAGATCAGCAGAGCCAGGTGGAGGTAGCGGGAGTGATTTCTAAGCATCCGTTACTGATCCAGAACACATAACCCGTGTTTTATCCCGCCCAGTTGGACAGGAGACATACTGATGAAATTTTAAAAGTGTCTTTTTAAACGAGACACGATTAAAATCCTGAATGTGAAGTTTGGTGCCTCCAGAGAAAGTGACTGCAGCTTCATGGTGCTGAAAGCAGGGGCAGCATTTCCTTCGGGTGAATGTGCACTACTGTTATAAAAAGCTGCTGAAACTCACGGGCCAGATAAAAAGGATGTGACATTACTGCTAAGAGTTCAACATCTGCTGTGCAGGTGCAGTCCATGACAGTCACAGAGTTACTTTATCATTTGTTAACATAATTCCTTGATAAATAAAAGTATGTGTCCTGGTCTAAAATCTCTAAAATCCTCTAAACTGTGAAAGCTGTAGTGCAGCAGCACATTTCTGGTGTACCGGGTCCTTTGCCAGTAGAGGGCTTCACTAAAGTAACTGGCTGTAAAGTTTCAACTCTGAAGGCTGGTTTAATAATTATCTACAGTCATTTCAAACACTCATTTTATGAACGCTACATGTTTATTGTCATCTGTTGACACCCTGAACTGAACTTTTCTTTTTAAATCAGAAAACAATATATCAGGCCTAAAATGATAATATGCGGCTCAAATATGAAACATCTCATTAGAAGCAAGAAGAACTGAGAAAATATTACATTCTGTTTCATTTTAGAAGTTAAAATCTAAACAATCGAGGAAGATGCGTGTGATGTTAAATCACTTCCACATGGTGTGAAATACAGCTGAATCAGTGTTTTGCTGGATTAGTATTTTAAGTTTGTTGTTAACAGTGAGTGATGTGAGGGAAACAGCAATTATTCATAAAGTTTTAACTGCAAAATGAGCTCCAGCTGTGGTTCATATCATCCTTTCCTCACTCACTGGAGCACATTTTACAGCAATGAAATTAAGTAATATGAACTGAGGGAGGAAGTATTAGATACAAGTCATGTTTGTGACAATAAACAGGACCAGACTGTCTGTGACACCTTGATCATTTTTATTGTCGAACAACACTGGAAGCAGAAGAAGTTTTTATTTTCCTGGGAATAAATCACTACTGTAAATCACAGGACTCAGATCAACACAAGATCTACTCTCCAGCTGCAGAACCAGAAAACAATGTGCTGAGACCATGTTGGACAATAAATATTCAGGACTGAAAATCCAGGACTTCATCACCAGAATCACCAGTACGACTACAGGAAGGAGCTGTTTGTAAAGGGAGGAGGTCACTAAGGGAAGATACAGTGTTAACAGGCTGCAAGAAATATAAATACAAAGTCACATCTGTCTCTAACATTATCAATCATTAGCCCATATCATACAAAAGGTATCATACATACAGTATATACAGAGAAGTCTCACCGACAAGTCCAGTTTCATCCTGACCATCAACCTTTCTGAGTCTGGCGTTTATTTTCTGAGCTGAACCTGCCAGCAGGATCTCTTCATCAGCACCAAAACACTTAATGCTAAAGACATTTAAAAGGACCAGTTCTGTGTTTTTAGAGTTTTAGCCCATTTCCTACCAATGCTTAATGTGACCGAAGACATTCTCCAAAGCTCACCGTGATGCGTTCATATTGTTTTTCCTACTTTCCAGTTATTGTGTTGTTGCACTTCTCCAGTTCTAAGCAGCAGGACGAACTAAACACAACACCTGACATCTGACCTTCAACACAAACAACCTGCAGACACGCCAACATGTTTTATCCATCGATGGAGCCAAAAACTACCAGTGGCATTATTCGATTTTGGCCACTTGTGGGCAGCAGAACATGCTATAAATACTATATCCAGCAGTTTATCACCTTCTGAAACAGTTGTTGCTGACATGTAAGCAAACAGTTGCTTAAGATATCTTCCAGCTAAGCCAACAACTACCAGCGGAGTTGCTCAGGGATCCATTCTTGGTCTTTTAAAATTTCAGTTTACATGTCAAGATGTAGGTTATATAACGGTAACTTAAAGGTACATTCTGTCATCACCCTCTTACTACACACCCCTGTAGCACAGCAAATACATGAAAACGTTGTATTTGGGGGGCACAGAGGTGCTATTCATCATCGCCTCACAGAGAGAAGAGTCTAGGTGTTAGCTTGAATTTGAATGTTCTCTCTGTGCAAAAACATGCTTGTTACTGGTGATTCTAAATTGGTCACAGGTATAATTGTGAGAGTGTTTGTCTCTCTGTCCTGTCCAAGGTGCACCATGCCTTTCACCCTACAACAGCTGGGACAGGCTCCAGTCACTCCATCAGTATGTCATACAGTGTCCTGTAAAACACAAAGTGCTGTAATCCCAAAGGACGCCCCGACCTGTGTTCAACTTCACAAAACGTATGAGCAGCCAAAACGTGTTTGTAATCTGACGAATTAAGATAGGGGTTTGGTTTAGGCAGCAATCGACACAACGCCGTGATGATTTTTGAGGTGCTGCAGGGATCTGGTCTCGGGTCTTTAGATTTCCAGTTTGCATGAATATAAACAAAAACAAATATAAATCTTACAGCACTAAGTGAACAAGTTTTAGGTTGAACTGCCTTCTTAAGATAAAAGAAAACAAAGTGGCTGCCTGGAAGGTAAGAAGGACCCACCTGAAGCTGTAAAACATCAGAGCTTTGTAAAAATGACCAGCACAGAAGTTAACCGTTAATATTCGGACTGAAATGGACAAAAAGATGTTTTTTAAAGGTCACTTCTCTTTTTTCTTACTTCTGTAATCCATTTATGAAGCAAACATGTAGCACTTTTTCCTTCAACATGACAGATACAGTACTGTGCACAAGTGTTAAGCCACTTAACTCTGACCTATGAATCATTCCAGCATAAAAAAGGCAAATAACTCAAGGCATGAACTGGTGTTGTGTCTACACATAACAGACAACTTAGCAAAGACCCAATTTTAAATTGTATCTTTAGACACTTTGTTACTAGCAGCCTGTCACAGAAACACACAACTTGTTCCCATTTCTGCAGTCAAATCTACTGGGGCTGCATTTCAGCCAGTGGTGCTGGAGGTGAAATTGATGGAATTATGAATGCAGAATAGTACTCTCAGATTTTGATCCACCATGTAACAATGATCCCAAACACACTGCCAATGCAGTAAAATCATACCTGGATAGAAAAACACACACTGGAACACTATCAGTCATGGATTGGCCTCCTCAGAGCCTGGATGGAGAAGCCTGCAGAACTATTCCTGTAGACTGCTTAAAGAAATGACAGAAAGCTGCCTCAGACAGTTCAGACTGTGTTGGAGAATAAAGGTGGTCATACCAAATATTGACTTTAAAGCTCGTTAGAAATGTAGAGCCTGTTTTTGCCTTCATGTTTCAATGAATTGCTGCACCTATTTCCCATTTTCTGAGCAAAATCTGAATAAAAGAGGGGGGCTTAAGACTTTTGCACAGGACTGTATGTGGTAGTTTCAAAAATGGATCCATTTATTTTTAAACGTGATGTGTTGAAGTTGTTGATGGTCAATCAGGTAATAAAAAAAGTCTTTATCCAATCAACAGAGCTCAGATGGTGGTTCAGGACTACAGCGATCACATGGTTTCATACACCATGAAACTCGATCACCTCCCAATCAGTTTGAACTGACATATAAATACAGATTATTTAAATTATACTGCACATTAATTCCATATACATTATGAAGATCTGACCTTCTTATGTGACTGAAGATTAAGAGTTCAGACATTTCAAATCAAGTGCAGATTGATCAGATTAATCAATGACTGAATCATCTGATCCTAACAGTTCCCATCATGACAGACAGTTAAATAAATCTACAACATTAAAGAATAAAAATAAAATATATTAGCAAGGACCTTCATGAAACCTCTCGTTAAAGTGATGTGATGAGTCGTGTGCTCAGACTGTTACTCCTGCCTTCATCACATGCAGCCAAACAGCCGGGGGAGGGGAATCTGGTTTAGAAACTACTCACTGACGTCTGTCACGTGGTGCATTCATACAAGTAACTTTAATATTCCTTCAAAAGTGTCTTCATTGACCTGCAGCCAGGCTGGATCCAAAAACTGATGCAAAGTGTTTATGAAGATATTTCCAGGTGAGAGAACTTCTCAGACACACCTGACCGGGTTTTAATCACCATGCATGCTGAGTGCTGGGAGGTGGAGGTCATGCTGTACATTCGCTCTCTGCAGGTGGATGTGTAGACAGTGATGCTCCAGTTTAAGGCTCCGATTCAGATTTCATCTAGACGTCGTCAAATATTCGGCTCCGAGACGAAGACATGGACAGATACCGTCCTCCCGAGTGCCTGAAAATGAAACAAAAGTACACAACTGAAACCAACAACACACAGATTCATACATCTGTGGATATATACATCAGGCCTGCAAACACACTTCTGAAACACGTATGCTTTACCGCACTAATTCAGCAGAACCGCTTTAATGTTCAAGTCCACTGGAGTTAGTGCTGAAATGACCAATAATTCAACAATTAACTCTCCCAAATTTTGATGATAAATCAAGTTCTTCATCAAGCAAAACTCTGCAAACTTCTCTGCCTCCACCACTTTCCCCTTTAGCTCTTACTTGACTTTACAGACTAAATGACTACACCCATAAAACATTCATACATTCAAATTATTATTTCTTCTGTTTGGTCATTTCAAGAACGAACTCTCCACAGTTGTAGGTCAATCTGTTTTATAAATTTATGGCTGAAAACATGCAGATTCAGTCAATAACAGCTCCACACATCTGAAAAACCTCCAGCTCTGTGGGTCAGAGAGGAGCTTTAAACAGGCCAGAGTTAAATATGAAATACTGAAGTCCTTCTAGTCTCACCGCTCTGCAGCCACCTATTGGGCAGCTTATTTTAATCTCCCACAAACAAAGAGGAAGAGAGGCATAAGTTTAATTTCAGTGGGGAGTGGGACATAAAAACTGCAGGTAGACTCACCAGTCGAATGTGATAAAAACTGCTTCAAAGGTTTGGTCACCTTCCCCCCAAAAACGTTTCTGTGCAGGTTAAACTTCACGAGTATAACTGACGTGTCTCTCTCTGATCATGTGTCTGAAATAACTCAAGAATGACTCTGTGTCATAATAATAAACTGAAACTAAACTAAAAATTTAAACCAAGTGTAAAAAAACATTTAGTTACTAAACCAATAAAACTAGAGTTTAGAAAAAAACAACAAATTTAGACGCTACAAAAGTGTTGATGTGTGTTTACTGAGTACGCTGCCTTTACGAACTCTTGTGTTTGTACTGTAATATCGTTCTGAACTTCTTAAATCTTATCCCGGACAAAACACTAAAGTTAAGCTCGAAATGAATGAAAAATAAACTAAAATGAAATGATTTAAAACATTTAAAACTAAATGGAAACGAGTAAACCCACTCTGTATTTTTCATTTTGATTTCAGTTTCATTTCAGTCAGTCTCCAAAATTCAAAAAGCAGCAATAACTGTGCATACAAAGCAGAAATTACTCTGGAATAAACTGAACATTAACAGCAACTAAACCAGGGAACTCTCAAACCTGCGTCACAAACACGATGACGTACCCATGAAGAAGAAGTCGCCCTGCTTACCTTCCAGATTCAGTGTCCAGTGGGTCGTCCGTCAGCGTGTCGGCGTTGAAGTCTAAAGGTTCGGCGTCCTGCAGCAGCTCGATGCGATCCCTCTCTGCTCGGCTCCCGGAGCGAGAATATTTAGCCTCTGTTCAAACAACAGAAGAAGCGCTGTGATCCTGTGAGACTCGTTTAAAGAGCAGCGCCGAGTACCTGCCGCACTCCGACTTACGTCTGTTGTTGCTGGAGTTCACCGTGTCCGAGTAGCTGGTCTCCTTCATCTCGTGGCTGCTCCGGTTCCTCGCAGCGTAGTCTTCTCTCGGGTTTCCGTAACGCTCCTTCCACTCCTGCATCACACAGAACACACATGTATGTATGACGCTCACAGAGAGGCGTTCTACCACGACATCAACGTTTCAACGTGCATTAACTGAATCTTTTTTGGCCACTTGTAGATGCTGAACAAGGTGAACACAAATTCTCACTTATAAACATGTTAGCAAACAGCTGCCTGCTTCACATCCAACAGCACAGACCATCCTCATCATCATCATCCCCCCACTGACAGCAGTAAAAACTGGTGGGATTTTGGCAAAAAAAGAAATCCAAATATATGTTTTGGGCTTTAAAAAAAAAGTTTTTAAAAAGTTTTTTATTAATATTCCCTTTTCTGTGCATAACTAGTCCCACACTGTTTGTCAAAGGAACAACTTAATTTTTTTTATTTTTGAATTCAGGTGAAGGGGCAGAATGTCGAGTGGACTGATTAAATGCCAGAGACAAAAATTTAACTTGTTGCTGATGTCTTTGTTCTAACACAGTGACTGTAAACCAACAGACTTACACTCTTTGGTCTCAGAGTAACAGGAGAACCACTCAATCAGGAGCTCTGGACCATAGCAGAAAAGACCCTTTTTTTCAGACTCACTCCAGTGACCACATTTTGGATACCAGAAACAGACAAAAACACTGATGTGTAGAGCAAACCTCTGGAGCACTCAGGGTTTGAGAACCATGTTGATATGAGTTACGGTGTTGGACGGTGTTGGAATTGACCTCCAGGGCCGCTGATATTTGATCTTAATTCCAGAGACGATGAATCCTCCATTAAGATGTACTAACGTTACAACCGTCCAGTGGCAGCATTCTCATCTGCTGCAGCCATTTTAATTTGACAGCAATTAAATGTCATGAATGACAGACGCAGTGGGAACGTGCAGGATGTGTATGTTGGCTTTTTGCAGCTTTAACTTCACAAATGGTTGTATTTTATTTACTGTTAACAAAAAATATGAATTACCTTCATTAGGTACACCTTGCTAGTACTGGGTTGGACCCCCTTTTGTCTTCAGAGCTGCCTTGATTCCTCGTGGCACAGATTCAACAAGCTGCTGGAAACATCCCTCACAGATTTTGGTCCTCATTGATGTGACAGCATCACACAGCTGCTGCAGATTTGTTGGCTGCACATCCATGATGAGAATCTCCTGTTCCACCACATCCCAAAGGTGATCTATTGGACTGAGATCTGGTGACTGTGGAGGCCGTCTGAGTACAGAGAACTCACTGTCATGTTCAAGAAACCAGTTTGAGATGATCTGCTTTGTGACATGTTGTGTTATCCTGCTGGAAGCGGCCATCAGAAGATGGGTGGTTCAGACCTGCAGCCTGAATCACTGATATAAAGTAGGATGGATCCATGCTTTCATGTCGCAGCAGAAATCGAGACTCATCAGACCAGGCAACGTTTTTCCAATTTTCTACTGTCTAATTTTGGTGAGTCTGTGTGAACTGTGGCCTCAGTTTCCTGTTCTTAGCTGACAGGAGTGGCACTCGGTGTGGTCTTCTGCTGCTGGAGCCCATCTGCTTCCAGGTCCGATGTGCTGTGCATTCAGAGATGCTCTTCTGCATACTTTGCTTGTAACGAGTGGTCATTTGTGTTCCTGTTGCCTTCCTATTAGCTCGAAGCAGCCTGATCATTCTCCTCTGACCTCTGACATCAACAAGACGTTTTCTCCCAGCGAGCTGCTGCCACTGGATATTTTCTCTTTTTTTGGACCATTCTCTGTAAACCCCAGAGATGGTTGTGCAGGAAAATCCCAGCAGATCAGCAGTTTGTGAAACACTCAGACCAGCCCGTCTGGTACCAACAGCCATGCTACGTTCAGAGTCACTTAAATCACCTTTCTGTTTCACCTTTCAGTTTAGTTTGTTAGTTTGGAATTAAGGGTAATATCTGAGAAAACCTGCTCTGAATTACACTACGTACATGTAATAAACAAGAAAAATAGATTCCATAATATTAAAGTAAGATATTTAAAGGGACTTTGTTCTCTGTGAGTGATTTTTACTTTTTCTTGTCCTGGAAGAAGAAACAAACACAGATACTCACTCTCCGTCTGTTCTCGCCATCTTCAATCCTCTGCCTCTTTCTTTTCTCTGTTAAACAAAAGATATTTTAGTGTAATTTTATACATGTAAACAGGCTGAATTCTGTTGCTCTGTCCTGTCAAACCGTGGCAGTCTTACCCCGTCGGATCAGTTCCTTCCCCTCATCAATCAGGTCAGAGGTCATTTCATTGTCACCCATAAACTGCTGGAAGCCCAGAAGGTTCAGGCAGCGAGTCCCCAAACTGAGGAAACACATTTAATACAACACAGGGTCACAAAATGTAATCAGACTCACTAAAGGCCGTTTTTTAATTCTGCTCTAACGAGCAAAGGGAAGCAGGTTCTAATAATGAGTGTACAACAAACCCTGCAGCCCGCTCAGCCAGCTAATGAACCCGACACACGCAGCAAACATGCTGACACTGAAAGAGTGAACTGTGAAGAAGGTTTGAAAAAGTTAAACAAGAACCAGGCAAACCTCTGGTCCATTATTTGGTCCATTTCGAGTTTTTTGTTTTCAAAGATTTTTAGTTTACTCATGAACGCCGAGAAAAAACAGCAAATTCTGTATTTAAAAGCCTGTTTGGGACTTCAGCTGCAAAAACCAGGCATCAAAACAAAAACTGGTCAATCTTCTATCACACGACTAATCCACACCACAAACGTCAAGTAAGAAAACGGGGCTCTGAGCAGCGGTGACACCTGAAACTCGTCTCACCTGAAGTAGGTGGCGATGCAGAGGATGACGATCAGCATGGGGTAGTAGATGTAGAAGCCGTCCGCAATAAAAGAGAGAACGCGCATTGATCCCATGATCTGTTCCAAAAAAAAAAGAACAACAGGTGAGGCCAGGCTGACACTGCAGGACAGGTGTACACAGGTGTTACAGAGGGCGGTTACTGACAGAGGTGTAAGCAGTCTGCAGCTTGTTCTGGTGGGAGATGGCCGAGTCCATGTGGATCAAACCCAGGAAGTTGAGACACAGAGGAGGAGTTAAACGACAGAAGAGCCTGCAGGAGGAAAACACGTTAGAGGCACAAAACCTGCATCAGGTCGTCTCCTCCATCACCTCCACGTGAGCTTCTAGGTCACATGACATACTGTTTAACTGCACACTGACTCACTGCACAACTTTATGGAGTTTCTGTGCTTTCAGATCAAGAGATGATTATTTATTATATAAATACATTTAATTCAGTTCTTCTTTTTTTGGAACAGTATAAAGATTCAAAGACTCTACTAATTTTTAAAACTGACTCATTTATTAAATGAATAAAGTCCTGTTTTTTGTGTTTGTGCCTGTGTTCATGTGTGCTCTTGGGTTGCTTATTACAGTGATGTCTTTCCTGAATTACCCTGGACGCTAAAATAAACCCTTTGAAAGGGCTCTTCCTATCACTTACATGCCGCTGAACTGCAGGCTGTAGGCGTCCGTCTGGTGATGAGAGGCCAGGTAGTAGTAGTTGAAGACTCGGATGCGGAACACAGTGGAGTAAACGCAGGTGCACAGGAAGAAGATTGTGATGAAGCACGCCATCTGGTGGAGACAGTAGGCATTGCAGAGCGGTGAGACGACGCAGACCGCTCTCAGAGGTCAGAGCAAAGCGAGATCGAGTTTCAGCGTCGGAAACAGTGAAACACGAGTGAAAGAAACAAGACTCACGCATCACGTTTCCTGCACAGCAACATGACAAAGACCCCACTGTGCAGTACTCCACCACACAGAGACCATTAGAGAAATTAGAAACCAGTCTGTCTGATGGTTTCTGGTGTCAGTGTGAACCAAGGTTTGGGCCACAAAGTGGAAACAGAAAGAAATAAAATGAGGCGTTAAAACATGTCCGCTGACTCTCACCTCGATGTACAGGTAGTTGTAGTCCCTCTCAGCCAGCTGGATGAAGATGGCGAACAGAGAGAGGACGGGCCGGGTGCTGAAGAAGGTGCACTCGGACCAGACCACGGCCACGCTGAACAGAGTCAGGACTATGGAGAGGAGCTGGTAAAACCAGCACTTCAGGAGGCACTCCCAGTACCACTCTGAGACACACACACACGCACACAGGACAGCATTTAGTCTTCTACATGTCTCTGTGCATCACTGCCACCAGCACCCAGTGGAAAGCCGCAGCAGCACCACCTGTGCAGGTGAATACAGCAGTATTCTGACCACACCCACCTACAGTCGGCGTGTAGATGTATCTGCTGAACCAGCCGGACGGCTCAGAGGACGGGAAGCTGTGCACGAACTGGTGGGTGGAACTGGTCTCGTTCTTGGCGACGTCCTCCAGGTGGATGGCCTGCTGCAGGAGGATCTGCCACTGGACACGAGTCCTGTTGTGTCTCTGGACCGCATAGATCACCTGCACACGTGATGGCGATATCAAGAGTATGAAAAACACAGAAGTTACTACTTACAGGAACTGTGGCTGTCTTCTTTTTAACTCGTGCATGAGAGTGGGACAGCAGGTGACATTTTTTTTAAATGATTTTAAAACCTCTGAGAAGAAAACGTCTCAAAATATCACCAAAAGTTTTCATGCTTGAAGCGGAAATGTCCTGATAAAAGCAGAAAGTGCAAAGGAATCAGAGGAAGACTTCAGCTGTGCACAGAGTGATGAGGAAACTATGACCAGCCTCACATTAGAGAAACAGAAATGTCACATTTCCATCATGTTTTCTTTGTTTGAGCTCTTTTAACATGCTCATTTTCCCGCTGTGGAGCGAGGATTATCTTATCAGCTCCACCTGATGTCATGTTTTTATTGTCTTTCACTGCGTCTCTCTTCTGGTTTGGTTAAAGTCTGTGGTTCAGCTAGACTCATACTTTGTTACCTCCTAAATGGAGAACTTCCCTCTTTGTGATTTCACTGATTTCATTCTGTTGCTTGCTGAGGTTAATAAAAAATTTTAAAAAAACGAACAGCTTTTCTCTTGCCACCTGACAGCCACTAGCCACTTTAACTCTTTCCCAGCCAATAATGAGATATAAGATACATTCTGCACCAAAATGGTCAGATAAATGAAATGATTTAAATCCACTGGGTTTGTTTTATCATTTTTCAGAAATATTTGAAGCTAATTTAATTTACAACATTTCCAATGAAAAACTTTTCATGGCCCTCCTGCAGTACCCTCATAGGCCACCAGAGGGCCCCAGCTCACCGTTTGGGACTCGCTGATGTTTTGTGTTTCTTACTGATTTGGACCAAATGAAATGACTACTGCTGCTCTCTTTTTCTTGCTCTCCTCTTTTCAGCTGTTTAAACACTCAGCAGCCACTTTATTAGGCACATTTTACAGTGAGAGAAAACCCACTGCAGCCATATAATCACCTGTGCTGCAGTGATTCTGCTGTGTTTTCAGGTGTTTCTAATATTCTGGCCAACTCATGTACAAATGTGGAGGACAGAAAAAATAGAAACTCTAAATGTAAAGCATAAAACCATCTGTAACATAACCTTAATGCTGTTAGGGTGGAATATTTTGTGACCGGTGGGAGTAAAAGAGCAAACATTCCTGACATCATGATTTGAGTTTGAACCCTGGATAACAAAGTTGATTTTTTGCCTGTGTTGTTGTCAGTGTTGGATTGAACTGAGTAATATTCACTGACCCTCACCGAGCAGCTTTTGGCAAAAGCTTAAGGTGGACGTAGTCTGTGCAGGTGTTTAGGAAGCGCAGACAGAAAACAGTGCGCAGAAGTACGACACCTACAGTGAATCCAGACACGAGCGTCTGTCAGCACATCTTCAGGAGCCTTTAGAGTTGTCTGTCTGTAAGCTTCACTTTCAGAATTTCTTTTTTCCTGAGGCCTCCAACAAGAAGAGGTTCCACAGTCTGATTCGCTGGAGTCATGAAATCATCTGTCACCTGTTTATGAAGCTTCACCAGGCTCTTCTCAGTCGGGTAGGTGTTTTGTTTGTCGTCAAAGTCCTCGTAGTCGTCCATGTTCCTGCCCATCTTCTCCTGGTAATCCACGGGGCACTGAGGGGACACGTCAGCATTTCATCACACCGATCTACCTGACCATCGCGGTTTATCATCTGTCACATTCAGACTGAGGTCTAATTTTGTTCCACGTACCTTCCTGAGGATGGTATCGATGTACTTCCTCAGCGGGTGGTTGTACTTGATGGATTCACTGACTTTTCTCACCTCCTGCAGCAGAACAGACGCCACAGTAAAAACACCGGCGTTAAACCAAACGTTTGTAACTCCTGCAGGTCATCGCTCACCTCCATGACGTCCTCCAGGTTCTCCTCTGCGTCTGCCTTCTCCGTCATCAGCTTGGACGCCTTGAAGTACGTCTTGATGAGCAGGTGTCCGTGTCGGGAGGCGTTCCAGTACGAGCGAGGGATCTCCACCAGACCGTACCCGAGCAGCAGGACCAGAAGGAACAGACCCCAGGTGTTGGCGGCTGTGATCCCGATGGTCTGCAGCTCGTACCTGAGTCACACACAGGAAGGTAACTCCTTACAGCAACCAAACAGGAGGAGGTTTGGAGGTGATTACAATCAGCCAAAAGGAGAACTCAGTGACTGCTGCACCCACACACACAGACACAAACACTTTACAGTCCCACGTTTTGAGCGTAAGGTCATAATATCCTGTTAGTAAATGATTTGATAATTGATCAGCATATTGATTTATTCTGCCTTACAGAAACTTGGTTACAGCAGGATGAATTTGTTAGTTTAAATGAATCAACACCCTCGAGTCATACTAACTGTCAGAATCCTCGAAGCACAGGCCGAGGAGGAGGAGTAGCGGCAATTTTCCACTCCACCTTACTAATCAAGCCAAAGACCCAGACAGAGTTTTAATTTTAATTCATTTGAAAGCCTGACTCTTAGCCTTGTCCACCCTAATTGGAAATCTCAAAAAACAGTTTTACTTGTTGTTATCTATCGTCCACCCGGCCCCTACTCAGAGTTTTTATCTGAATTCTCAGACTTTTTATCTGAGTTAGTGCTCAGTTCAGATAAAATAATCATAGTGGGTGATTTTAACATTCATGTAGATGCCAAAAACGACAGCCTCAATGCTGCATTTAATTTATTATTAGCTCAGCTCTAGTGAAGGTTACTAATGACCTTCTTATGGCCTCTGACAGTGGACTCCTCTCTGTGCTGTCCTGTTCTGTGCTGGGACCAATTCTATTTACATTATACATGCTTCCCTTAGGTAGTATTATTAGAAAACACAGCATACATTTTCATTGCTATGCAGATGATACCCAGCTGTATTTATCC
>VUQI01056343.1:0-10369 GCA_015106735.1 Paratilapia polleni | reverse complement strand
TGGTGTAGGTGAAGACCAATACTGAGTAGCGTTGCTGCCGCCCCGTGTCGGCTTGCGGGCGTAGCAGATTGGTTGGGGCGGTTCTTGCAGCCTGTTGGATGCTGTAAATGAGATCACGCCCCCTTTCTCTGTGGCTGTCCGTCCTGGTCCGTCCTGACACGCTGTCTCTCCGAGTTTATGCACTACAGCGTCGGGGGATGGAGTGAAGGAAGGCAGGATACCATGAATCCAACTGACGAGCAGTCGAAGAAAACGGTCGACATTTATCGCGATACATGGGTCCGCTTCTTAGGTATGTGCTGTTTGATTTGTTTCTGTCGGTAAAGACAGTGCGCTGATTTCTCTGTCAGGGCAGAGTGGTACAGTGTGTGCTAGCTAGCTCGGAGTTAGCATAGCAGGCTAACCACTCTCCTCAGTATCTATTTATAGCAAATTTGACAATTGAAGGGCGTTTTGTTACTGCAGGACATAATGGACGTTCAAAGTCTGATCGGCAGCATTGCGGTTTTGTTTCCACAATGTTATGTAACAAGCAATGAGCTACTATCTGTAAGGGATAAGAGCTGTCCCTGTTAACCATCCCTGACTCTGACTCAGTGAAGGTAGTTGTTAAACAAGTTGTGACAGTGACTCAAACACGGAGAAACGCCAGGGCGTGAACCGATTGAAACAATATGGCTGTTTTGCAAATGCAACTTAGTGTCTTTTCCCTTTTCTCCCTCTCTCTACCAGTTATTGTTCTGAGGGAGGGCACAGGCAGTAACCAGTCCTGAAGGGCATCCACTCTGCAGCTGTTCCCACAGGGCGCGTATATCTTAAACTCCTCGCCTTTCATAACGTACCGCTAGGCAGCAGTAAGACAGGAGTAGCAGTGTGTATGTGACACAGTTTATCCCACTCATAAAATCATAATCTTTTTACTCCCATCTTTAATCCTGTCTGTACAGGATTATCTCCATCGGTACATGTAGAAGTCTGTAAACAAAGCTGCTCCTCTGCGTTTAACATTTGCGCATTTTGGTTTTGTTTTTTAAACATGATATGGCATCCTACCTTGGTTTAGGAAATGCATAAAGAGCTAGAGATTAAAATGTATAGACGTGTGGATGCCTGTCATTTTTATATGCACTGATCAGCTGCAACACTGAAACCACTTACAGGTGAATTCAGTTACAATAATTATCTTATCATAATGCATCCAATGTGTCCTGGCATTCATGTGGATGTTACTTGGACACACAACCCAGCTAAACCTTACTGAAGGTCAAGCGCTCTGCTCGTGGCAATAGAGCTCCTCCAATAGAAGCCTGGCCACCCGACAAACACCTCTGAGGAACGACTCGAACATGAAAAATAGTCCCAGGCGTTCTCCCGGCCTCCAAACTCCCCAGCTCCCAATCTGGTCGAGCACAGTAAGCCTCAGGACCCAAAGGATCTGTTGCCAATGTCCCGGTGACAAACACAGGACACCCCCACAGGTCAGGTCAGAGCTGATATGGCAGCACAAGGGGGACCTAAACAATATTAGGCAGGTGTTTTTAGTTTTGCAGCTGATTGTTCTATGTATTAACATATTTGTACATGAAATGATTAGCAATACTACATGCCTCTGTACTAGGGGTGGGAATCTTGAGGCACCTCACGATTTGATTACGATTCAGAGAGCTGCGATTCGACAATAAAACGATTATCGATGCATCTTGATGCATCTTTCTTCCCCCCACATGACTACTTGGTACTTTTAAAGCAAACTTGACAACATATTTATTTCCTACTTTATTTGTAAAGAAGCAGTACGTAAAAACACTGACAGCTGCAGAGGTCATGTTTGATGTATTGAACATGAAACAGGATTTTTTCAGCTAAAATCTGGTCAGAATAAATCCAGGTGCATGTGTGTCACAGGTTAATCTGGTTGGACTGTCACGCTCTGTCACAGCGTAGCACTGGTGGACTAACGTCCACTCCATCTGAGTGCAGATAGTTTAAAGTGTATGCTGTAGTTGTAGGGCTGACAATCCTCAAATCACATAAAAGTGTGCAGGAAGAATAATAATGGCAACAAGAACATTTACTGAACAATTTAACGTCGAAATTATGAACACGTATCAGCGCAGACACCTGTGTCGTTCTTTAGCGTGGGAACGTCACCAGTTAAACCTGTATACTCTTTGTCAAAAACAATGTGACAGCAGACTGTTGTGTTGTGTTAAAAAACAAGCAAAGAAATGCATTTTTAAAGATGAACTATTCACCACGTTTATTTCCTGTTTGTCAGTAGCGGCTCCTGAAAAGCAAGTCTACAACACATCTGTTTCACGGTCACCAGTTAATCTGAAACACTGGAGTTTATCTGTTATGTGCACGCCATACACTGTCTGGGTGCTGCACCTCTGCACTTCCAAGTTCTGCCTTTTGCATTCCTCAACATTATGTTATTAATTACCATTTAGAAAATCGATTTTTAACATTTGTAAATCGATTCAGAATCGTCCACGTTCGCATCGTGATGCATCTAAAAAAACGATTATATCCCCCACCCCTACTCTGTACTGCTATGAAAAAGTCAGATAGTGGTTATTTAACACAAACTGAATTCATCTTAACTATACCAATTTAGCCAGTTAAATTTGCAGAAAGACCCAGAAGTGACCTTTGAGTTGACCTACAATTTACAAGTTTACATACACTCATCATGGCCGTGAATGTCATGGTAATTTGGGGTTTTTGGGCTTTTTGATCTGTTCTTTTTCCAGGGTGGAATGATTATAAAGCATACATCTTTAATGACTTAAAAAAAAAAATAGAATTGAGTGCACAAATTTGAATTTGTTTTGGATTTTCTCTAATCTACACAGGGTGAAAAGTATACTTACAGGGTCAAATATATACACACACACACACTAATATTTGGTTAAATGTCCCTTAGCAAGTTGCACCTCGACCAGACACTTTTGGTAGCCATCAACAATCTTCTGGTATAATTCTGGCTGGATATTTGACCACTCTTCTTGGCAGAATTGATAGAGTTCATTTAAATTGGTTAGTCTCCTGGCTCGGACCCGCCTTTTAAGCATAGTCCACAAATTTTCAATAGGGTTGAGGTCGGGGCTTTGGGAAGGCCATTCCAGAAGCTTAATGTTAGCCTGCTTTATCTGTTCCAAAGCCAGTTTTGGTGTGATTATTGTCCAGTTGGAATACCCAGTTGTGTCCAAGTTTCAACCATCTAGCTGTTGATTTGAACTGAAGTTGAAGAATTTGGAGGTAGTCTTCATTCTTCATTATTCCACCCACTTTGTGCAATGTACCGGTACCACTGGCAACAAAACAGCCCCAGAGCATGACGCTACCACCACCATGCTTGGTACAGTGTTCTTAGGTTTGAAAGCCTCATCTTTACTCCTCCAAAAATACCTCTTGTCATTGTGGCCAAATACCACAGTCTTTGTCTCGTCTGACCGGGTCTATGCCAGGAAACTAATTAATTTAAATGAACTCTACCAATTCTGCCAAGAGGAGTGGTCAAATATCCAGCCAGAATTATGCCAGAAGCTTGCTGATGGCTACCAAAAGCGTCTGGTCGAGGTGCAACTTGCTAAGAGACATTTAACCAAATATTAGTGGGTGTGTATGTATACATTTGACCCCATGTGGATTAGAGAAAATCCAAAATAAATTCAAACTTGTGCACCCAATTCTTGTTTTTTAAAGTCATTAAAGATGTATGCTGTACAATCATTTCTCCCTGGAAAAAGAACAGATCAAAGAAATCATTAAAAGCCCAAATTTACCATGACATTCACAGCCATGGTGAGTGTATGTAAACTTCTGACCACAACTGTATACTCCTCACGTTTAGTTACAGATTACCTAGTCATTGTTTTAAAGATCTTTTCAGCATGCTACTAAAAACTGGCCCACCAACTCTCTTTTTTGTTTTTCTTTTTTTTACATCAAAGTGTTTTGGCAGCAAAACACAGCAGGCTATTTATTGGGCATTAGAAGAGATATGTGCTTGTCTGATGCCCTAGTAGATTAATACCAACTCACTTTTATAATCCACCGCTAATAAATAATGCAGCAGAATTGCCCCACTGTAGTCTACAGACCTGAGCGCTCACTCATTGTTAATGGAAATCTCTAAACCTTGCTCTTATCATCCAAGTCCTGCTATCTTTTTCAGCATTTGGATTCCTTATCTCTGCTGTTTCTCATAGCTTCAACACCTTTTGAAAACGTGCACGCACCCAGTCTCTCTAACTAACCTTCCTGCCTTGCTGTGCAAGGTACGAGATCTATAGTCTGTAGTACGACGGGATGACATATTTCCTCATTAGCCAGTGCTTTCCTAGATAATCTTATCAGTACTCTATTTGTTACCAGTTAACATTAAAAAGTTAGAGCTCTTTTTGTTAATCTTGCCCTAACCCTCAGGTCCAAGTGCAGTAGCTGACCTGAATGTGATTTTCACAGTTCTGTAAATGTTGTCTTAAGCTTACATTTACTTTTTAATAATGTAATGTAAATAATTATATACATTATTTATTCTGGTATTCAGATTTGATTGTTTTCCTTCTATTACATCAAAATCTTTGGCTAAGATTAAAAAATGTGGGGAGTACATCACAACTAAAGGCCCTGCTGGTTCTCTTGCTGTTCTTTATATTCACGGGAGAGGTGGCAGTAGCCTTTATTCTTGCATCTCATACTAACTACCAACTATATTTCCATAAATGCCTGATGCAGCCAGAAAAACCCCCGCTGTTGTGCAATTGTTAGTCACAAGTAGTCGCTCTACTTCCATGTTTGTATGAAAGATCCTGTTTTCATCTAAGTCATTTGTTATTCTGTGGAAAGGCAGCCCATTTTACTTTAACCAGAATACGGAAACTGAAGCACAAACTACCACTCAGCTTGCCAGATAATTTGTAAGATAGTTTTGTTAATAAATGCTCTGAAAGGCACCAGCCAAACAAACATGATTGAGAGGTCTAGGTCTGTGACTCAGATCGGTGGAGGTGAAGCCTTGCAGACAGCTATCAACTACAGCTCCCTGTGTTGGCACACCTGTCAGTCAAAGCAGCCACGCCCCTTAGCAAATCCACACGGGTGAGTTGTAAGAAAAAATGTTGATTGGTTCTTATATAGCGCTTTTCTACTCTAACTGAGCCCTCAAAGTGCTTTCTATTACACTGCAGTCTCATTATGTCCTCTTGCACCTGTTCCTCAACAAAGGGCGCTGGAGTGTCAAAACAGTCCTTCAACATGATTTTCTTTTTTTGGGAAGTGGAGGAAGTTGCAAGGGGGGCACATCTGGTGAGCGGTCCAGGTGGCGAGAGAAGATTGTGTTGGTGTTGACAAAAAACAAAAAAAAAACTCCTGTGTTTTCAGTGCATTCTGAGTTGGCCTGACATGGCACACTGGCATGTACCCCGATTCAGATTGTTTATTCTGAGTGTCCTCTATCAGACACCTCAGGATCTTACAGTAGAACTCCATGTTGAGTGTCTCACCCCGGGGGTTAAATTCACGGTGTAAATGAATGTTGAAAAAACTACAAGTGTCCACCTGGTCTTGATCCCTAGCTGACACGCTGCCTTCAGGCTGTCGACTCTCCCACTGAAAAATATTAATAACCTGCTCGGTCATAGCATCGTGCCCAGCCATAAGCCTCATCACAAAATTTTGGTTTTAAGTACAAGATGCATGAATGGTGGGAGGCACTCACAGATTTTTTTTATTTATTTATTTTTCGTGTAATGACCCAGAACTTTGATTGTATAGAAGCCTATGAGAAAATGACGGTACTTCTCACATGATTTAATACCGTCATGTGTTGGCTATAAGTACACTTCATACTGTACTTATCCTCATCTTAACTTATTTTAATAATAACTAGGGGATAGATATGAGACTGCCTTGCATGTTGAATTAGTGGAAAAAATGCTAATAATGGTAAACTGTGTTGTTCCCCGCTCTACACACTGATTTATGAACACTTCACAATAAAATTTCATTTCTTGTTCATTTGCCCAACAGCTAAAACTCACAGAGGTCAAAATATACAGGAATAAAGTCTCAGCAAGTATTCTATAACATAACACTGAAATATGTCCTTTCGCTGTATGCTACCATACCAGTATACTATAAAAACTTGCTATGTGGTGATGCCCATCTTTTATATACAGTTGTTGCCTACTGTGGACTTGTACTTTATGCTTGAGAACAAAGTGTGTGCTAAACCCTCTGCACTCAAAGAGTTTTGAGTGCAGAGGGTTTAGTTGCTTTTTGATGGTGTTAGAGCACAAAGCTTGTGACATACATGTTTGCAGTATTTGAACAGTGGCTTCAGCTTTGCCCGCAGTATCCTTGATATAATCATACAGCGGCAGCAGAATTTGACTCCACCACGCTCTGCTGGTTCTGTTATCATTGAACCAAAGATAATGCCCCTGTGTGACTGGCATTAATTGTACCAGTGATGTACATGTGCTGTGGCATATGGCACAGGTGACTTCTTTATAAGAGATCAAGGACGTGTAAGTCATTCTACCCTCATGGAATGGAGATTGTGTGATTTTCCAAATGTTGCTCTGCATTTTCACCAAGACAGTCAGAGATAAAGCTGACATTTATTAGCTCCTTGCATGTTTCAGGATTTATATGCCATCCCGTGATTTAACACTAAAAACCTGAGCTCATGAATATATAATGCAGAGGTCCACTACTCTGAATATCACTAATCCCTTATTATTATTTGAATTAAAGTTTAGCACTAATAATAAGTTTTCTATTCCTGCCTTAGGACCTGATATCACCTAGGCTATTCTGCATGCAAAGGAGACTTAGAAGGTTAAAATATTCCCTGCATTTATATTTGTGCTCCCGCAGGCTATGCCAATGAAGTCGGGGAGGCCTTTCGTGCTCTGGTGCCAGTGAGCTTGGTATGGGGCAGCTATGCTGTGGCCACTGCATATGTTACTGCTGATGCTGTGGACAAAGGGAAAAAAGCAGCTGCGGTAAGATATTGCCATTCATGTGTTGTATCTTCATTAATAAACACATAGGGTGCATTTTCATTATGTAACAAGGTAAGGGTCTAAATAAATTTTAATTCATCCTAGGTCATTGTCTTACGTCTGGACTGGATTCTGTACTGCTTCTGTAAAACTCACTGAAAGTAAAACCTGGAAGTAAATGTTTTATTTTAAGGGGTTACAAGCCAATAAGGTGGATGTCCACAGCCTGAGAGGATCAAATAGAAACACAGACATGTTGTTTCTGCCTTCTTCTAATTTATCTTCATCTTCCTCTTATTGTTCTTTGTTCTCCTTTTCTTTTAGAACCGTAAGACAAAAAGTTTTGATATTTGTCACACTGATGTGGGACAGTCCCCTGATCGTTCAGAAGTTTCATGACTGTGCCTGGAGCACTCCGTCATTATATTTCAGCAACATGTCAGTCTTTTAAAACAAAATTTGGTACATGGACTTGGCACACATTTTTTCTTTTACAGCCATTTGGCACTGCTATAAGCAAACAATTACTATTCTAATAACTGTTTAAATGTCTGGTAATGCAGTGGAAGGTCAAAAGCCTGAGATGTGGACTCGTCATGTCAACCTAATGAGTTCTGGGCAGATTCTGCATTCCCATTTACACCTCATAGTTGCAACTGCAGTATTGGATTTTATCGTAGGGTTAAAAATTAATCAAATTTTTCACAAAAAATGACACAAATGAATAACTATGACTAAGACTTAAAAAATGCATTTTTCCTATCAGTGCTTACGGCTTTTGGTTAAGTCGAAAACTCCAGCTAAACTGCTTATCCCCTTCACTTCTGCTTGCAGCTTTCATCTTATAGTATTTTGTGTATTAACTGTGTTTAAAACCTGACTGTGATAGCTGTTACGACCCTCATTTTCCAAATATCCAACTGTGTCTCAAGGCCCATGGGGACAACCCAGGGAGGACAACGCGGGTTGCGGTGGCAGTGGTGGACACATTTGTGTGGCAGGCTCTCGCCTCCGTGATCGTCCCAGGCTTCACCATTAACCGTGTGTGTGCTGCGTCGCTGTACCTGCTGGGCAGGACCACCAGGTGGCCGCTGCCTGTCCGCAAGTGGACCACCACAGCTATAGGCCTCTCTACAATCCCCTTCATCATCACTCCAATAGACCGGTAAGCACAAGTTACGTTTATGCCATGTTTAAACGAGAACATGGATTATTCAAGTCACTGTTTGTTTTTGTTTTTTTTGTTTGTTTTTTTAAAGATTTGATTTTAATGTTTCTACTGTCAACACATGATTAGTGGCTAAACAGTATTATGTCTTCATGTGATTTGTCTTTCTCTAACAAATGTGCTGTTCACTCCTGGGTAAGTAGAGTTAAAAATTAAAAAAGGAAAATACAAAGAACAGCTGTTTTGAGAAATGTCAGCCACATGAAAGGATAAATGTATATATATATTTTTTTTTATAGGATTAGAATAACGCTAGATGTGTTCCTTTAAAATACTTATGAAAAAAACAATTCACACTTCAGAAGAAATTTAGAAATATTTGTAAAAATAACACCTACATAATTCAAAGCATTGTGTTTGAGCTTGAGAAGCCTAAAAGGTTTACACCACCTCCCACAATCTTTAGCAGGCATTAACAATAAAATATTGTGAATTTTTTCTTTTCATATTTTGTTATGAAATTGAAAAGTAATCACAATAACATCATTAAACTCCCCTTTTTTAAAAAATTCTCACATAAATTAAATTAATTCCACATAGTTTCGCTCCATATTTTCCCCTAGCTGTCCATGCCTACCCCATGCAGTGGCTGAATACCATACCAGCAGCCCTGCCCTACAGTTTGAGAACCACTGGACTAATGGCAATGAGAGAGATGAGATATGTTTTTTCCCAAAAGATGGGAAATTCCTTTGTTACAGCAGCCAAAACATTAAACACGAACAGCTTTAAAGTAAAGTAAAATAGCTCAAAAAAATAAAAATTACACAAAATCCATCCATCCATCTTCTGATGCTTATCCGGGTCCGTGTCGCAGGGGCAGCAGTCTAAGCAGAGTTGCCCAGACATCCCTCTGCCCAGCCCCCTCCTCTAGCTCTTCTTGGGAGACACACGAGTCAGCTGAGAGATGTAATCTCTCCAGCGTGTCCTGGGTCTGCTCTCAGGCCTACTTCTGGTAGGACATGCCCAAAACGCCTTATCTAGGAGGTGTCCAGAAGGCATCCTGCCCAGATACCCGAACCACCTCAATTAGCCCCATTTCAATGTGGAGGACTAGGGGCTCTACTCTCAGTCCCTCCTGTATGGCCAAGCTCCTCACCTTATCTCTAAGGGAGAGCCCAGCCACCCTTGGGAGGAAACCCATTTCCGCCACTTGTATCCGCAACCTCATTCTTTCGTTCACTAACCCCAGCTTGTGGCCATAGATGAGGGTAGGAATGTAGATCGACCAGTAAATCAGGAGCTTCACCAAATAAGGAGCTCAGTAAATAAAAATGTAAATAAGATAAGAGACTTTATTTATCCCTAAAGTTGGGAAATTATTGAAATACAGCACAGACAAAGTTAATGACCCATTGGTCCGCATTGGGTGTATAGGTCCCATCAGAAAATATGTTTTAACGTGGGTGCAGCATAATATTTAATAGTGCAACTACTTGTCATGTTTTAGCCTGATATCTCATACTACAGTTAATATTCATAATAAACAAATATCCATCCATCCATTTTCTGCTGCTTATCTGGGTCTGGGTCGCAGGGCCAACAGTCTAAGCAGAGACGCCCAGACCTCCCTCTCCTCAGCCACCTCTTCTTCACCACATCAGACCAGTACAGCTTCTGCATCACTGCTGATGCCGCACCAATCTGCCTGGCAATCTCAAACTCTCCACTCTCCCCTCACTCATGAACAAGACCCCGAGACACTTAAATTCCTCCACTTGGGGCAGTAATTAGTTCCCGGAGTGGGCACGCCACTGTTTTCCGACTGAGGAGCATGGCCTTGGACTTTGAGGTGCCAATTCTAATCCCAGCCGCGTCACACTGGGCTGCGAACCACTCCAGTGCGAGCTGGCTCGGGGAAGCCAACAAAACCGCATCATCTGCAAAAAGCAGAGATGAGATCCTGCGACCACCAGACCAGACACTCTCCGCCCCTCGGCTGCACCTAGAAATTCCATCCATAAAAAAAATTATGAACTGAATCGGTGACAAAGGGCAGAGTCCAACACTCACTGAGAACGAGTCCGACAAAGTTTCTCTAAAGTTGCTTGAATGTGTGGGGTTTTTTTTTTTTTTTTTTTTTTTTTTGTGAGGGGGTTTTTTTTTTTTTTAACCTTTTTCA
>VUQI01056342.1:0-16793 GCA_015106735.1 Paratilapia polleni | reverse complement strand
CCTCAAAGTTGGGGAACATTGTCAGAGCAGAAGGCAGCAAGTTTTCTTCCAGGATAACCTTGTACGTGGCTTGGTTCATGCGAAGAGCTAGGTTTCTAAGAGCACAGCAACCTCCCTGAACAGGATCCAGTAACCATCACAGTGGCAGATTTCCAAGAAAGAGTTGAACAGCATCAGGCCCTGATATGATTCACACCTATTGGCTAAAGAAGCTAACTGCACTCCATGAACGCCTGGCAGCACAAATGAACCAGCTGCTAATGGATGAGACCAATGGCTAGTCCTGATCCTGAAGGATTCAACTACTGGCCAATAACCTGCCTCTGCACAACATGGAAGCTCCCGTCAGGCATCATACTGGCTAAGATGAACTCAATACATAAGCGGAGCCCAGAAAGGAATTGTCAGAAAGGATTTGGCAGAAACACCAAAGGAGCAAAACACCAGCTACTGGTAGATCGAGCAGTCACTCGAGACTGTAAGACCAGACTGACCAACATGTGCACCGCCTGGATTGAGTATAAGAAAGCCTATGCCTCACACGTGGATACTGGAATGCCTAGAATTGTACAAGTTAAACAGGACCCTAAGAGCCTTCATAAGGAATTCACTGGGGATGTGGAAGACAACACTAGAGGCCAACTTCAAGCCAATTGCACAAGTCACCATCAAGTGCAGGATTTACCAAGGAGATGCCCTGTCCCCACTGCTGGTCTGCATAGGCCTGAACCCCCTCAGCCAGATCATCAACAAGACCGGCTACGGATGCCGACTACGGAATGGAGCAAACATCAGCCACCTCCTCTACATGGATGACATCAAGCTGTATGCCAGGAGTGAACGAGACATTGATTCACTGATCCACACCACTATGATCTACAGCAACGACATCAGAATGTCATTCGGACTGGAGAAGTGTAGTCGAATGGAAACAAAGAGAGGGAAGGTGATCAGATCTGAGGCAATTGCACTACCAGAAGGCAGCATTTAAAGACCACAGTTAAAAACCACTTCAGAACATACATTGCTCATTGGTTAGATATGTGTTGGATGGAAGCAAGAAAAAAGTTCTTTAAGAGGCATCTCTTCCCAAACATCAAGAAAGAAACAACTGCTTCATTGCTATTCCCAGTCAGATTTCAGTTTTAATCTCTAGCAGCTCAGCTGTGTAGACTACACTTTTTAGATGACTCCCCATGTACTGCTCCAGACTTTCTTTATGAAACAACTTTCTCCACTCTAGGACAATCTCTGTATTCTGATCTGCCGAAATTTATTGTACCATCATGTCTTTTCTGAAAGATGATTTGCATCTATCCTTTTTCAGATCAATCTCATAGCTAATTTTTATTTTTCTAAAGCTTTCTAAAACTCTTAAGGTTTGCAATAAGCCTTAAAATGCATTGCAATGTAATGTTAGAATACGTAATCAGAACCATTCATTAGAGACCACTGAATGACTAGACTGGTGGATATTAGAGCTTCAGTAACTTAGATCATGCAGTGTCTTAAAAAAGCACATTTGTCTAGTTTTGGACACGTGTGACAGAACTGGAGCTATTTAAGCATAAGCTGAGAGAGAAGATGTAACTAAGACATATTATATAGGGCCTGAAAAGTGGGCCAGTGTGTGTGTGTGTGGTTTTTTTCCTCATGCCACAAAAAAATCAAAAGACAGATCATCAACATGAACATTAATCACTGCAGAGTGAGCATGTAAGGGAATAGGTGGGAGAAAGAGGCAGGTGATAACCTCCATTCTTAAGAAGAGCAGCCCCAAGAGCCTGAAAGACTGCAGGTTAACAACATCAAAACTTATCTGGCCTTAACATCTGACTGAGTAAAACTACTCTCAACTTTCCTGGAAGCACTTGAAGTGAAAACTAGGACTGACGATACTGTTGACCTGCTGATTTTGAATCAGTAAATATCACTACAATGCAGATTGTCGGGAACTTAAACATTGTGAGCATAAAGGTGGAAACAATTGGAAAATACTGTACACTTTGAGATGTTTTTGGTGACATTTTAATATGTTTTTGCTGGGAAATCTTGTGATTATGAAAGGGAAAAAGTACCTGGAACTCAACAGATTCACTGTTAACTTCAGGAATAAGTGCATAGGCCACTAATTTATACATTTTTTTATCTGAATATCAATATTTGTGGATACTGACATGCAGTGCAATATATATAAAGGTAAAATAATGCATTATTTATTCATATTTTAATACTAACTGTCATCTGTTAAGAGGTTTCTCTGCCACAGCAATGAAAGCGAAACTAAGAATAGTTTTATATGTTCAATGTAAAATGAACCACATATTTGTAATATCAGTGTAAAATTACAAGGTAAAACACAGAGACTTTACAGTGTCACTCTGTTCTGCTGTTGAGGAGAAGTAGCTGCAAAACAAAACACAAACTGTCATTTTTACATCCCCTTTCAATTGCGTATTATATGAATGTGATAAAAATGTTGCTGGTGGCTGTAATAGCCAGATGTCAGAAACAGCCAAGTGAGCAGTGTTGTGCTAAGCTAATCAACTCCCAGTCCAGCTGCTCAAATATCACAAATAGTTATTAATTTTCTATTCAAGAAAGCAAAACTACTGTCCAAAAATCTTAATCTATTTCCTTAAAAAGGAGGATTCAAGATTCCAGCTGAACTGTAAAAATGCTGCTTAGCTAGTTGATATGAAGTGATTTGACAAAATCTTGAAAAACTATGTCAGTTAATGCAGTGTGTGAAGAAAGATGAGGGTGTCTGAGACTGAAAAGAAATTCAGTCACTTATTGCATTGATTCACATCTTTGCATGGTTTCCTTTACCCTTTCTAAGAGCTCTACAAAGCAATTATCTATCCACTTGGTCCTCTTGATGGAAACTTTGAGAAAATCTGTGCTTGATCCTTAACATGCTGCATGTAGTAGCGAAAGGCTGCAGCTGTGTGAACATTTTGGTTTGCCTGCGTGTGGTCACGTGTCAGGAAAGATTTTAATTTTTTTTGAAGATATGAACTTCTGACTAGAGAAATATAAAACCATTTAGTTAAAATATTGGCACTGAACATCTTGAAAGGTTGCCAGTATGCATTTCATACAGTTGCTGTCAGGAGCTGTAGCTTTATGAAAGAGTCCATTAGGGAAAGTAATACCGAAAGGCTGAAAGTTTCTGGAAAGCTCTTCTGCTTTTTAATGCCAGTGATACTGTGTACAGTAAGTTTGTGCTAGGTGAGCCTTGGTTGCTGAGTTTCTGTGGTACATATTTCAATTTTTCGAAATGTGACCTAGTTTGGGTCTGTCCTTTCAAAGAACATCTGTTCAGTTTAACTGTTAAATGTACGTGTGTGTGTGGTTTTAATAGTTTACCCTCAGTTAAAGAATTATGTTATCTATAGTTATATAACTAAAAATTGAGGGAATTTTCCATTTTGCAAAATTATTTAAATTGAGAACAGTCAAAAGCAAAACAGTAATGAGACAGAAGTATTTTAAACCTTTAAAACAATGACATTGATCCATTATTCACATGTGACTTCCATTAACTACAATTAAAGGAAAAGTCTTCAAATCTACAGGCTTTTTTCTGTTTGCATATTTCATACTTCGCTGCAATAAATCACATGAAATTTTTACAGAACAATCTGTTTCAATGAAAACTAACATGTAACAGAAGAGTTAACACTTATTGTTGTATGCCAAAGAAAAAAATGCTTCACATTAGATTAAAAAATTCTGAATGGTTTCACAAATTCCAAAAAAAAATCATTTTATGACTTGCCCTCACTGCATGTAGTGAGTCAACGGCACATTCAAAACTCTGTGCCACACTACACAGTGTAGCTGTGAACTATCATGTAGAGGGAAAATTTATTCAAATGGCCACATCTTCAGCAAAGGCAAACATTTCGACACATTTCAAATCATATAATCTCTTAAGGAAGGAACATCTTTATCAGACTCGTGTAATATGCAGCTTGATTTTCACGCTGGCAGTAAAGCCCGGCATGTTAAATGTATACTGCATTAAACATGCTGGGCAAAGGGAATAAAAGTGTTGCTGAGAAGGAGTTTATATAACTTCTTTCAAAGCAACATAAAGTCAGATGGTGGCTTTTTTTTGTATTGATTTGATTGATTTGTTGAGATGATTAAGAGTCTTTTCATATCCTACATGTTTCTGCTACCACGTTTGATGCAGCTCTGTGGATTGGTGTTGATGGATGTGGCTCCAGCTGTATGTTGCACACAGAGACTGTCCTTGGGAGAAAGATGACAGCGTTATTCACTCAGATGCTTCAGACAGCACTGTTTGTCTTGTCAACTTTATTGATTTAGTTTTTTTTTTGTTTTTTTTTACTTGTTTTATTAAATCTTTTATGTCTGTGGCAACAACAGAAGACAAGAAATGTGTTTATCAATGGTGTCAGAAAAAATGGGATGCCACAAGTATATGCCTTCATGTACAACAAAATGCAAATCACATCAACAGGTTAGTTTAGAGACCATGGATCTTTGACATTGTTTCCTGTTTTCCGTTTAAGGTGATGGCTCTTTTAACCATGATCTCAGTCATTTTCTTTTAACCTAAATTAAGTTGTTTATTAGATAAAACCTTCCAAGGACATTTGTAAAGGGGTAAAAGGAAATATAGCACATGCAGCACATTCTAATCCCAGGGTGACCAATATTGTTGTTTTGTCCAATACAGCTGTCATCGCAGAGATATACACAAGGTGCCCTTTGGCGTCTGTGCCTTGACACACCAGCCATGGCAATATTGGATGCTAAGAGATGATTGCCCTGCGGTTTATGTCTGTTATCACATAATTAAAAGTTTCTCCTCCAGTGGCTTTTTTCTTTCACTTTCCCTGGTTAGGTTGAGGTCTGAAAAACCTCTTGGTTAGGTTTAAGAAAAGACTGGTTTGTGTTAAATTATGCCTCTACACATTGACTCTGCCTTTAAATGGGACACCAAGGGGTCCTTTACAAGTGTCTATATGTTATGAGCTGGAAGTGACATTATTATAACCTGGTGTGTCACAGTACAACACCAAAGGACACTTTGTGTGCATCTCTGAGACATCAGCAGCTTAGACAAATTGCTGCTGCTACAAAGACATTACATAATGTCAATGTGGCATTTGGTCATAATTTAGTAAGCTGCAACATTGCTAGCTGGTGAAGGTGGTCACAACATAACCAGGCCACACAGACATAGACTCTTCAACCACTTTACATTCATGTTACAGAACAGTGTAAATACGATGTATTTTACTAACTGTGACGTTATAGCAGAGTGTGGGTTATTATACTACGTTATCAGATGTAACGTTGCTGCAATGAGGCCCCGGTCCTTAGTTTTTATGTTAGTATATTTTTATGTTCTTTTCTTTCTTATCTTTCTTATCTTATCTTAGTATTACATCATTTGAAATGTTAAGCAGATTGAAGTAGAAGTTCAGTATTTAGCTATTTAGATCAGTAGAGGATGTTTTTAGGGGCATCTTTCAGGTAAGAACTTTGAAGATTTTCCAGATATTCAACCTGGCAACAGGGCTATTCTGAACACAGTGTTTGCAGTTCAAAAGATGACTTCAGAAGGCACTAATAATGAGGTTATCCTGCCTGAAGGGGAATCGGATCAGAAAACAAAAAAATATTTGCTATTTTGGAAAGCAATGGCAAACATCAAACTGTAGTTTAGGTTACAAGACTATGCAGATGTTCCCTTGTCCTTGGAGATACTTCATGCAGTGTGACACACAGACATATTCATTTGTGCAACCAAAGAAAGGCTGCACAATCCTGTGGTCCACAGCTTCCCAGGGGGTTGTTATAGTCACTATACAACGCCTACTTTCAGAATTACAGAATCAGAACCTGTAGAGCTGAAGTTTCACACCACAGATAAAATAACATTTACATATTTAAATATTTTAGCATGGCACCCAGAGGACCTGCCAATCTGGCCATAACGGCGATGAAATCTGGAAATAAAAATGTATATTTTTATGTAGTAATACAAAACCTATGATGGAAATTGGATAAAAAAATGCCTTTTATTACATCATTAACTCACAAAGAAGAACTGATTCATAATCAAAATGATTTGCTCATACCCCAGTTTACATTTGGTGGTTAGACAAATATAACGCATTAATTTCTTTTCATTGTTTTTTATATAACCTTTCACCATTTGCTTGATCAAAGGGAATCATTGGTTTTCTCTTTGTAATTATGTTAAAGTCTTGGAGTGATGGTATAAAATGTCCTGTCATGACTTATGTCGTGATTTGGCCCTGTATTAATAAAACTGAACTGAAATTGAAAGTAAGCTTTGATTAAAACAATGTCTACAGAAGGGATTCTGAACTTTTATAGTAGCCAGGGGGTACTTGGAAAGATACACTCAACTTTTTTGAAAAAAATGAGAAGGCAGTTTAATTAAAGAATTGAGTGGACCTGGACAGGTTTGAAATTGATTAAAAGTAATGGATAAGCAGTAGTAACTGACAGCTAAAAGGAATGTATGAAAATAGAAAGGTATTGGTTAAACAAAAATGAATAAGTGAAATAGCGAGTTAAAAATCCACCCACCAGTCACTTCATTAGATACACCTTGCTTGTACCAGGTTGGACCCCCTTTTTGCCTTCAGAACTGCCTTAATTGTTTGTGGCATAGATTCAACAAGGTGTTGAAAACATTCCTCAGAGATTTTGGTCCATATTGACATGATTGCATCACACAGTTGCTGCAGATTTGTCAGCTGCACATCCATGATGTGAACCTCCCGCTCCTCCACATGCCAAAAGTGCTCTATTGAATGGAGATCTGGTGACTGTGGAGGCCATTTGATTACAGTGAACTCACTGTCATGTTCAAGAAACCTTTATCCTGGTGGAATCAGCCATCAGAAATGGGTACATTGTGATCATAAAGGGATGGACATGGTCAGTGAAAGTACTCTTGCAGGCTGTGGCATTTAAGCAATGCTCAGTTGGTACTAAGGGGCCCAAAGTGTCCCAAGAGTATATCCCCCACACCATTACACCACCAGCAGCAGTCTGAATTGTTGATACAAAGCAGGACGGATCCATGCTTTCATGTTGGTTACGCAATATTCTGACCCTACCACCTGAATGTTGCAGCAGAAATTGAGACTCATTAGACCAGGCAATGTTTTTCCAATCTTCTATTGTCCAATTTTGGTGAGCCCATACAAATTGTGGTCTCAGTTTCCTGTTCTTAGCTGACAGGAGTGACACCCAGTGTGGTGTTCTGCTGCTGTAGCCCATCTTCTGCATACCTTGGTTGTAACAAGTGGTTATTTGACTTACCATTGCCTTTTTATCAGCTTGAAGCAGTCTGGCCATTTTCCTCTGACCTCTGGCATCAACAGTGCATTTAGGCAACCCATTGTCTAAATCATTGATTTGCTGCCATTAGATATTCACTGAACAAACTGCTCTCCACCATGGACAACCCATCACACCCACTCCACTCCACACTACTGAGGCAGCAGAGTTCATTCTCCCTCAGACTTATTCAACCCCGCTGCCATAAAGAACACTTCAGGAAATCATTCCTCTTGTTCTCTGTGAAACTGTACAATAACTCTTCTTTCTATGACAGGTGAACACACCAGTGCATAAGATTCCACACATATATTTCTGTATTATACCTTCTTGCAGCTGTTTCTTGGATTTATAGTGTAGATATTATTTATTAATGCAATTTTCACTATTCTCTTGCACAATCTCAGTCTTATTTTTTACTCTTCTTTAACTTAACCTCATTTTTATTTTTATTTGTTTGTTTTTTTTATCACTGTTGTATATATAAAATTTTTACACTATGTGCCTGTAGCACTTTTACTTCAACTATGTTGTTTATTTATTGTAGACTGTACTATTTTTATTTTTATTCTTTATCCTGCTGCCGTAACACAATAATTTCCCTCGTGGGATCAATAAAGTATCTATCTATCTATCTCTATCTCTATCTCTATATCTGTCTATCTCTATCTCTATCTATCTATCTATCTAAACAAGCACACAAACAAGTGTACCTAATGAAGTGACAGGTGAGTGTATGTCTAAATTCTAACAGATGAAAGTGTTAAAGTATGAATAAACAGTTAAAATATCTTGTTAAACATTAATTCGCTGAAGGAAAATATACTTCAAATTTTCACTTTGTTTGCTTTTGTCCTCAGTATTTCTAAAATCCTGCTTTGATGCTTTTAAACCTTTTGTTTTTCATACCTGTTTTTGCCTGTGCAGTAAAAGTCACCTAAAACTCAGCATGAAAGCCCTTGCTTGGTGACGGCCTTAAGACACACAAATTCAGATCTCGTCGCTCCCTTCTACCTGTTTTCACAATTAACTCAACTTTACATTTACCAGGAGAGACTTTGTTTATGCATCGCATGCCTGAGACATAGAAGAACAAAGAGAGATGTGAAAATGAGCAAGATCAAGGGAAACACTGAGAAAGCAGCATTAATAAAAAGGAAAACAGCAGGTTTGATGGAACGGGGTGGAGCGAGTGATAACTCCTTATCGACTGAGGGGACATGCAGACATAATTGGATATGGAAGGAGCGGACCACCTCCCAGCTACCTGTCCAGAGGTTCTGATGTAGATGAGCAGTGAGAAAGAAATGATGGGGAAATAATAAGAAAGATAGGGAGTGAGCAAACTTGTAAACTGTGTTTTTCACAAAAGTCTAAGGATATTTTTATTTGCTATGCCATTTAATGTGAGTTGCAGTTCACCAAGGATCCAAAGGAATGTGAGAAAAGAAATAACCTGCTGCTCCCAGTTGAAAATGAAGTGCTTGCCATATTTTACAGATGGTTTATTAAGCACTTCATAAATATTCTGTGGTTGCATTTGCAGTGATTCATAAATACAAAACACTCAAAGTCGTGCCACTTCACTGGATTGTGATGTACTGGGGCTGTCTGTTGGTGGAGAAATTGTTATCTCAGTCACTCATATGTGAACTGTTTTATTTCAGAACATCAACAATAAGGTGGGAGGAGATTTTCTTCTTTTTGTGATTAGAAAATTAGTGAGTGTATCTTCAAACTGACTGGATGGAAGCAGACAGCTCCTTTATGCCCTGAGCTCTTTCTACAGCAGTTCCACACCGTGATACCTGTCTTAATAAATATTTTATACCCTTTTGCTAATGAAGTCAGTATTTACCGGTTAAGTACGTCCATCTTGTGTTATCCTTTTAACACCTCTGTGATGTTTAGGTTAAGTGATACAGTGGTGTGAAAAAGTATTTGCCTGATTTCTTAGTTTTTTGCACATTTTGTCACACTTAAATGTTTCAGATCATCAAACAAATTTGAATATTAGTCAAAGATAACCTGAGTAAATACAAAATGCAGTTTTTAAATGATGATTTCATTTATTAAGGGAAAAAAAGATATCCAAACCTACCATTTGTTTCATGATCTGAAACATTTAAGTGTGACAAACGTGCAAAAAACTAAGAAATCAGGAAGGGGGCAAACACTTTTTCACACCACTGTATATTCAAATCCTAGACTGTGTGTTTATTATTGCCATCCCTTTCATCCATTGCATGTTTCTCTGACAAATTTTATACCTCAAATTGAGAGTGACTTATTTGGACTCTGAAACATTTGGGAGCTAAAATATGTTAATTTTGGTTATTAACAGTTATTAAGTATTTTATGCAAAGTTTGGTGGGCCTGGGTGATATTTACTTGCACAGCAGACCACTGCGTATACAAAGAGATTATACACTCACTTGCCACTTCACTGGGAGAGATCCCATTTTTCTTTCAGAACTGCCTTAATTATTTGTGGCATAGATTCAACAAGGTGCTGGAAACATTCCTCAGAGATTTTGGTCCATGTTGACATGACAGCATCACACAGTGCTGCACGTCCATGATGTGAATCTACTGTTCCACCACATCCCAAAGGTGCTCTGTTGGATTGAGATCTGGTGACTGTGGAGGGCATCTGAGTACAGAGCAGTCATTGTCATGTTCAAGAAACCAGTTTGAGATGATTTGAGCTTTGCGACATGGTGTGTTATCCTACTGGAAGCAGCCATCTGAAGATGGGTACACTGTGGTCATAAAGGCACATGGTCAGCAACAGTAGTCAGGTAGACCATCACCATCACTACCAGTCTGAACCGCTGATACGTGGCATGATGGATCCATGCTTTTGTGTTGTTTACGCAAAATTCTGACCCCACCGTCCAAATGTCGCAGCAGAAATCAGACTTGTCAGATCAGACAATATTTTTCCAATCTTCCATTGTCCAATTTTGGTGAGCCCATACAAATTGTAGCCTCAGTTTCCTGTTCTTAGCTGACAGAAGTGACATCCGGTGTGCTCTTCTTCTGCTGTAGCCCATCTGCTTCAAGGTTGGACATGTTGTACATTCAGAGATGCTCTTCTGCATACCTTGGTTGCAATGAGTTGATTTGGTTTAGGCACCAAAAGCGTCTTGGTTGGATTTAGGAAAGGATTTGTGCTCTTTCACAACATTAACACTGCACTTTTAAAAATGATGTTTACTAGTGCGTTTAAATGTGACTCCAAGTGGTCCTTTAGAAGCGTCCATATGTAACAAGTTGGGGGTGACAAACCCATCTCACTATTGCCTAAACCTATTGCATCAAGAACAGATGCCAAAGGACACCTTCTGTGTAAATGTGAGTCTCCAGCAGATTTCTGAAGCGTCAGTATTTGACACCCTGGGAATGAGAAGGGGCTAAGAATGTCACTTGTGCTCTGCTCTTCATCATTGATACATTTACTGAAAAGTTTATGTTCTTCACCTTCAAATGAAAATTTATTTAAAAGCATTTTATAAATTACCACAAATGCATGGGCAATTTAGCCTAAAACATAATTGGTCACACTTCATTTTAAGATAGACATTTTATTTCTGAAAGAGCAGGACACATGGAGGCATGAGAGAAAAAAAAGAAAAACAGAATTGGAATTAAGAGGAGAAGAAAAGACTAAACGAAGGGAGAATTGTTTTGTATGTTTTGGCGATCATGACTCAATATACTAATGACCCTCCGAGAGATCCAAGCCTGACATTGCTGCACGACATTGGCTGAAAGTCACCATGGAAATCAGGCCCGTGGGTATTGTGTGTGAATATGTGCCTATGTATTGCAGAGATTGTAGGGAGCCTCATTTATGTCCTCTCGGATCCCGGTGTTAAATCAGATGTTTGGCCGCTTATTTCCTCCGAGCTAAATGTCAGGCTTGTGTTTACCAGTGACAGAACTCAGATTTAAATACAGGGTCTAAAAAAATACCCTCGCACACACTGAAATATGTTGATGAAATATGTCTCATTACAAAAATCACAATATAGGAGGGCAAGAATAACATACATTAAAAGTGAAACTTGCATGTATTGTAGAATAAATTGTAGAATAAATTCTACTTCAGACTAAAAATAAGAACAATGCCCTTATCTGTGATTACATTACTTATATCATATCTTAAATGCTCCAGGGGCTGAAGTTAATTCCAGTCAATAGCAGGATGTTGGGTTTATTTGTCGGCTCTGCCAGCCGCTGTATCAGATAACCATCATTTCTATTCCCTGATGCCATTTGTCTGTTCAGTATATGAAAGTGGCTGTTAAATTTTGCAGCTGGTGGATGAAAGCATTGCTCTCCTGCTAACAGCTTGTTTTGTGGGTGAAATTACTGCACTCAGAGAGATTATACAGCTTTTTACACAAATGATGTTATGATTAATTTCTGATTCTTCACGATGACCTTGTAAAAATAAAATCATGCATTTCACTCTGCAATATTACCTTGTTAGGAGTCTAATACTGGATAAATGTGTCTGGGATTTTCTAAATTCTTGTGCAGCAGCTATTGTATATCAGTCAATCAGTCAAGTAAGTTGTTCAGGACTTGTCCATTCCTTGGCAATAGAGCAGCCTTGAATGACAAATTTGTCTAACTTGTTGAATGGTGCAGTGCTTTTTCTACTTCTTTTTTCTTCCACAGTACTTTATCACGGTGATCCTTGAGGTTGTTTGTTCTTGTTTTTCATGGCATTTTAGGCAGATGACAAATATATATGGCAGTCTGCCTTAGTTTATGTGGACATAAAAAATGTTCTTGTTTGACATCCAACTAAGTAGGATATATTTAGTTTAGACTGTTGGTTTAGTGTGTACTTAAAATTCATGTTCCACTGTAGAAAAACTGTCCCTATAAATAAATATAATTACATTTGCACCTTAATGGCCTGATTACCCCTGGCTCTATGCAATTACCTGTGCATAACTTCACATCAGGAAAGCACTGACAAAGAAGAATGAAAATAACAGTAAATCAAAAGTCTCCCTAAAAAACTAACATGTCTAGAGAAATTGCTTTCCAAAGTTGAAAATCTCTGTTGTTTGACTACAGACCCAGTCCAAAAATCTTGAGGAATGAAGAAAAGCAAAAAAAGAAGAATCAAGCAGCAGCACCATAAACAGTATTAGCACTAAATGTTTTGCTCCATTAACACACCAGCTTTTAAATCCCACCAGTATTGTTTCTTAATTATGGTAGTGGAGGAGACAACTGTCTGTTTTTTTTGTTTTGTTTTAATTTATTAAAATTTGTTTTGATAGTGCAGTTTGAAATAAAAGTTACAAGACAGGAAAAACAGGAATATTGTTCACAAAGGAGGGCATGAATAAAGATTTAGAGTAAATTGTTTTCTAGCTTTTGGTGAACAGCAACAACAGCAGCCACTGTAACCACTGAAATTTACCGGTAAAAACTCAAATGCACAAATAAAGAAGAGCTGACAAAAGGAAGCTGTAGTTCACACACACAGTTCATCTACACTGACCTCAACGGTAGCCATTGCAAGCTGGTTATCACACTGCACGAGGAAAACAAAACTGAAATAAAATAGAAAGAAACAAGGATGCATTTTATTGCAGCTTTTCATTTTTAAAGGAAGATGTGGCATTGCTTGTTTCAGAAGATAAACATTCTTACAAGTAAGTGGTCAGTCTAAGAAACCATGGAAACTGCAGGCTCATATGGTAGCAACTTGTCACTTATATAGTAGCCATGCCCTAACACATACCCCCACTCTACAGCACCAAAATTTGGAAAAATTAGCAAAATGTTGTAAGACTTAAAACTAGCGATTGAGCCCATAAACTCTCCAGGAAAGTGTTTACTGAAGTTGTCAGTCAAATGAGCAGTAGAATGATTCTTCTTAGTTGTTTTTAATGAAATCTGACTTCTTTTTGTAACCAGATGAGTCAACAGTCAATTTGCAAACAAAGTGAACAATGGCTGATGAGAAAAGTATGGAGGGGCCCATGTGGCTCAGGAGGTAGAGGCTCAGGTCATCTACTAGATGGAAGGTTGGTGGTTCAATCCCCAGCTCCCCTAGTCTGCATTTTGAAGTATCCTTGGGCAAAACACTGAACCCCGAGTGGCCCCTGATGCATCCATCGGAGTGAGTGTGTGTATGTGTGAATGTTAGGAAGCACTTAGACTTAGAAAAAAAGCGTTTATATAAATGTGTGTGTGAATGGGTGAATGAGGCAAGTAGTAAGAAAGCACTTTGAGTGCACAAAACTGAGTAGAAAAGCGCTATATAAGTACAAGTCCATTTACCATTTACCAAGACATCCCTGGAACGAGAAAACCTGCAGATCACTGTTTTTAAAAATTCTTACTCTTGATGCTAAAGCTGTTTGAAAAGACTGAAAAGCTAAAATATTGAATCTCTGACTGTCTGCTAATGCTGGCAGTATGACTGCTATCATTTCAAGTCCAATTTATTTTTCTATGATTCAAGGCTCTTGTGGGCTTTGCTTGCCCAGAACACATATTTAATTCCACTTAGTGTTGTGTACTGCAGAAGGCATTATGCAAAAACTATCACAGCACATGCATAACACTTCTTAAAATAAAGGCCTGTCAGGTGTTATGAGGCCCTGGCTTCCATAGTAGTTGAATGGCAACAAATGGAAGAGATGAAATTCTTCAGTGATCTTTTCCCACTCTTTCCCACTCTTACTGCACGATTTGAACACCAACCCTTTGGAAGAGATGTGTATCTTTATTTAGGTAGAGGTGCTAATTATGTGAGAGGCTTTCTGACATAGACATGTCTCTTGTAGTCATTTGTGGCTAGTTCCTTACTTAACAGGCCTTCATTTTTTATATCTAATATCACTTCAGTAATGTGTAATATACTGTGCAATAATAGATGCTGGTATGAAACAGTTGTTCCTCTGGTAGTAGTTAAATATGTGAATAATATCTACAATCACGCATGTCTCTCATAACAGCAACAACAGTGTTTATTATAATGAGCTTCGCCTTCAAGGCTGATTGCAGTGTCATGGGCCAAAGGCTGTGGAGCCACTGGCCATGGCTTTGATGCTCTTTTGTGGTAATGGCTTTTTAATGAGCCATAAGTCACATCACTATCCGCTTGCTACAAAGCATTTTGTGCATGTTTATCATCCATAACAAAGTGGATGGCTTCATGCTTCAGAGGATGGTTCCACAGCAGTAAAGAAAGTTGAATACATTATCATGGTTTTGACACGAATTACTCATATTGTTGGCAGTTTTACAGATGAGCTCTCGCAGACATTGAATCTGAAAAACGAAGCCAATGCACATTACATTTATATACACAGATTAGTCACAATATTCAAACCACCTGTGAAATATTGTGACCTACTGTGCACGGACATGGGACTTCTGGGGGTCTCCTTACACCAGGATATGTCGACTACAGGTGGGAATTCAGTGTGTCAGGCTTGCTCTGGCTTGTCACGTGTGCTCGAACATATAGAGATCCGGGGCGTTTTGAGACTAGGTTACCATCTCTGGCTTTTTGTTCCTCGCAGCGTTCCTGAGAATTTTTTTGATGCGTGACAACTGGCATTGCCCTTCTGACGGAGGCAACTGTGTGCTGTTATCGTGAGGCTTTGCTTGGTCTGTAATAATGTTTAATTGGGCTATACGTGTCAAAGTAAAATCTATATGAATACCAGGATCCAATGTTTCCCAGAGGAATATTCCATTCTAACAAGATGATCAATGCTATTCATTTCACCTGTAAGCGATTTAAATATTGTGCTTTTCGCTATATAATTTCAGCTACATTGGCATTATTCGTAGTATATAAAAGGTAGATGTTTAAAAACTTTGCCAAGTAGTTGGTTTAGCCCGTTCATGACAGATGCATGTATAATGTTTACATAATATTTTTGGTGATCATTTATAAATGCAGACTATAGATTTTTTGTCTTTTTTCAGTCACGGGTGGATATTGACATTCCTAGAGTCATGCCACCCGCATGACGAAAAATAAAAATGCTTCACACAAGTTTCAGCAATCTGCTGCATGATTTTAATACCCTTAAGAAATTAATTTGAATCAATGTCTTGCTGGAAACAAACAGCAAAATGAAACGATCTCAAACTCTGCAGCAGTGCTGAAATGATTAGGAAATTAATGATGATAACCGTGAAGATTAGTCTTTATAGTCATTTTGGTTTCATACATTATGTAAAACAGTTAGCACATTCTACCAGTCATTTTACATGTCTTCTGCTCCAGGCAGAAATAGTTTTTTATTAATTTCCATAAAAGAAGCACTCTAACACAACATTTTTCAATGCAAGTAATCCACTTTTTGGTGCGTCAAGACAGCAGTAAAATGGGAATAAGATGGAGTCTGTCTGCTATCAGTTGGTGATTGAATGGGGTCAACTTGAAAATTAAATGCAGTGTTTGTGATAATATGTCAATTAACTGTAATAAAGCGGCAAAAAATCTCAAATCTTTTGCCATCTGTTGCACATCTGTTGTCAGAGTCCAGCTACAACCTCATAGATTTGAAACAGAAATTCAAAAATTCCTCCACAAATAGTGACGTAGTTGCTGCAGGATGCCGACTTAATTGGAAAATGACATAGGCGCTCGGCAACCTTACTTTTATATAGGAATATATATATAGGAATGCAACCAGTTGACAACTAGTTGAGTCGAGTTCCCTATTGCAAAGACATGCGTCGCAGACTAGTTGAGCTCATCAGCACAGACTGACTAATTTTTTGCAACGTGCTGGCAATCTGTCTGACAGTGATTATTTGCAAACCTTCACCAGTCGAGTCGGACCAAATACTTGCAATTGGTTGCCTAACGTGAAAAAACTCAATGCAATCACCACCAATTTTTACTAGTCACAAGGAGGTTGGTGTCCTATTTTTACTCTAGTGTGACTGAGCCATTAGCCATATTGCAAGATAAAATGTTGCCCTAAAACTTTATGTTCTATCTTTTTTTTTTTTTTTAATTATTAAAGTTGTATTAATGTTGTGAGATAACTGGGCATTTAAATGAATAGTTAATCAGGAGACAATTAATTGACAACAGTTTTCCTAATCAAAAAGTTCTTCCTACTCCCACCTTTTTTTAATGTGAAGCTTTGTTGTTTTAATTTCGGTAAACTGAACACCTTTAGAGTCTGGACTTTTGCACAGATGAAGCAATTTGAAGACATCACTTTGACTTAAGGATGTTTATGACTTTTTGTTGTAAAATAGAGGCTACTAAGGGCATTGATCACAGGCTAAAATAATCATTAGTTACAAGTGTAGAGGTAGTGCTGACTTTCCAAATGATCTTAATAGAACTTTGTTACCATAGAATGAATAATGTAACATTGTGAGACAAACCAGATTAATGGATTTGTGAGACTGGACAT
>VUQI01056338.1:0-17072 GCA_015106735.1 Paratilapia polleni | reverse complement strand
TTAGTAACCTTCACTAGAGCTGTTTCTGTGCTGTGATGAATTCTGAAGCCTGACTGAAACTCTTCTTGATGGTTTAGAGAAAACAATTATTGATGTTAACTTAGAAAGATCAATTGGAGAGAAAAAGTCTAAATTAATATCAGCAGTTTTGAAAGTTGCTGTACATAATGATAAGTCTGTGGGACGGCTGTGAATAATTTTTTCTCTAATGGTTAAAATTTTATTTGTAAAGAAATTCATGAAGTCATTACTAGTCAGAGTTAAAGGAATGTTTGGCTCAACAGAGCTCTGACTCTTTGTCAGCCTGGCTACAGTGCTGAAAAGAAACCTGGGGTTGTTCTTGTTTTCTTTGATCAGTGAGGAATAGTAAGATGTCCTAGCTTTACGAAGGGTTTTTTTATACAACAAACTATTTTTCCAGGCCAGACGAGCCATATGTCAGGACAAGATCCAGAGTGTGTTGAGCCAATACTGCTTTATTCACCTGATTACACTAACAACAACAACAAAATTAACTCAGTTTTTCATGCTGATTTCAGATCTCTTTTCAGTTTTTTTTCCAGTCACATCAACTTTTTGAGTTATGAGCAGTGTTAATTTACAGTGTACTTGCATGTGGTTTTTACTACAATGTAAGATCCAATCAAGTACATGTTTCAATATCATCAGTGTGAGGTCAAATTGGCACACATTTTGGCACAGATATCCTGAACGGTGTAATTCAGTTACTACTGTTTCTTCAAAAATGCTTAGAATATGATTTTCTTGTGTACACTGTGTCTGGATTGTCACGGTACAGCATCCAGCAGTAGTCAGCCATCATACTCTCATTCCAGAAACCTAGGTTCCTGAATATCTTGGTGAAAACGTTCTCCCTGTTCGTCACTCACCATCTCTGGGAAGAACTCCAGATGAGAGTGCAGGAAATGTATTTTTAATTACATGTGACTTGAATAAGCAGATTCTGAACGCCTTGATTGTATGCAGGAGACTTATGGTAAATAGCAATGGTTCCTATATAGCTTTTTTCTACTCTACTTGAGCGCTCTATACAACACATCTCATTCACCCATACATTCATACAACCACTTTTTTCTGTGCTTTAAGTGCTTTCTATCTAACATTCACAACTCAGGGTTCAGTATCTTGCCCAAGGATACTTTGGCACGCAGGCTAGAGCAGCCAGGAATCAAACCACCAACCTTCTGATTAGTAGATGACCCGCTGTACCTCTTGAGCCACAGCCACCTTATGGTTACCTAGAAGGTTTTCACAGAGCCACTTGAATGCCTCCCAAGCTTGTAGCTCGGCTGCTGAGAGAGAAACAGTTTAAAACCTTCATTGTGTAATACAGATTTGACATGCGGACCTACAAATACCCCTTCCTTCAGTTTTGCATTGCTTATGTTTGGAAACTTCTCAACAAGGTACTGAAAACCCTGTGAATTCACTTCATCTTCAAATATGCTTTGGCTAATTATACCAAATATCATGCAATATATAATCATTTTCTGTCATGGTCCTGGGTATTCGACCCTGAGTTTTGAGTTATGGACTTTAAAGTTCTATTCTGCTGTTGGATATTTTCTGTTTCTTTTGGTTTATTCATTGCTTATAGTATTAAGTTTTGTTTTCTCTTTGATATTCCCTGTTTATTTTTTACAATGTTTATATTCTCAGGTTTTCTTAGTTTTAGTTTTGGCTACCTTTTACAGTCTACTTTCTGTTTGTAGTTATTGTGTATATTTTCTGCTTAGTCTGCTCTTAGTTCTTGCCATTTAGAGTTTTATACTCTAGTTTATATCTTCAGTTTGTTTTATTCCTTCTGGTTGGTTCTTGTTATTTACAGTATCTTGTACTTTGTGTTCATTAGTTTTGTGGTCCAGTTTCTGTCCTAGGTTTTTGTTTCTTCATACTTCTGGTCCCAGTTATCCTGCTTTCTGTGTGTCTGTCATGTCTCCGTCACTGTGGCTGGTGTTATCGTCTTTGTTACTTCCTGTTTTATTTTGGTACTCTGTTGTCTCATGTGCTCTGTATTTAGTTTTACTTTCCTTGTCTTGTTTTCCATGATTAGTTTCAGCTATGTTCCCCTGGTGTTTCCCATCTCCCTGATTACCTCTTGTGTATTTAAACCCTCAGTCTGCTTGTGTTCTTTGCAGTGATGGGCAGGTGAAGCCTCATGAAGCTTTCCTTCTATTTGTGCCAAAAAAGAGTCAGAGCTTTGAGGCTTCAATCTCACCAAGAACAGTGACATCTGGTGGCCAACTGAAGTCAAGGCAACCTCTCAAGTGCACAACGGAAACACTGGTGCAACTTACTGTTTCTTACCGTTATCTCACGTCATCAAAAGTTCTGTGCCACTGTGTTCATTTTAATCTACTAATGTTCTGGTTCATTTATACTAAATAATGAACACATCACTGAAATTAATTATTTGTTGTTAGCTGTACTTCTGGTAGAATGCCAAAGTATCATCTCTGAATTAAATAGATGGGAATAAATTGGTAAAAAGACAATAAATCTGCATCAATAATTATGCAGACACACTCACTAACAAGACTTTCAAAACACATTCCAGATTAAAATATAAATATGACAGAATACAAAGAGTAAAGAGTCAAATGTCTGTGCATGTTCATTTCAAATACCCATAATTTAGAAAGCATTAAAAAACAAGTTTTACTTAAAAACACTAGACTAAAAAAAGAAAAATGAGATACCAGAGATACTTCTTCCTGCAGCTTTACAACTGATGATGGGGTTTAAATGAACACCCAAACATCTTATTTTTTGTTTAGTCTGGTCCAGTGTTTTTAGATTTTTTTTTTTTTTTTTTTAAGATTAAGTTTGATTTATCAGTCATTTGGGAAATGATACATAAGGAAAGTTTTTTCACAGAAGCAAGGTGACAAGTGGATTTTTTTCACAGGTTTTTATTTAAAAAATAATATTTTCTTTACTGTGGCAGGCTTCAGTCGACTCCTCCTCTTGTCATGATTACGGGTTTACTTAGAAAGAGGACCCAAAAATGTAGACCACAGCCGAACAGATAACTCAATTCTTTATTAAAAGAGAGGCAAGTAATACAAAAATGAACATAATAATAAGGCGGGCAGGAGACACAGAAAACTAACCATAACACAATGATGACAGAGGGGGAAAACAAACTAACGAAAGTGTGACATCTTAATGGAAGAAACAGAACATTACTCAACCCAGGACTAGGGGAACACAGAAGGCAGGGACTTAGGAGCTAACGGGGAGACAGACACACTAACATACAGAACTCCCGGTAACTCTACAGTACTACCCGGGAGAACGGATTAGCAGGAACTACAGGAAAACAGGCAGACTAGAATACAGAGCTCCCAGGGACTTCACAGTACAATCCGGGGGGACGGGTAAGCAAAAGCACAGAGCTGCCAAGGGACCTTAAATCAACTCCGGACGAAAGTACATACTGGCTTAATATAAGACACACTCCGGGGACTATACAGTTCAAACCCGGAGGGGGAATGCGCAGAACACACAGGGAAAATAAAGCTAGACACAGAGCCGGAATAAACTGACGCTTACAGCAAAGTGACGAGACAGAGGCGAAAACTAAATGGAGAAGGTTGAGCAATGCGAACCAGGAGAGGTGACCGGAGCGAACTCAAACAGCGGTGACTGACATCAGTGAGATCCAAACAGGACGAACCGACGCCGAGCTGAGAGTGAACTGTAACTAAATACTAAACGTGAGGGTAATCAGAGGGCATGACACAGCTGAGGAGGAAGTAAACAAACCCAACGAAAAGACTATCAAACTAAACAGGAAATTAAGTACAACGGAAAAACAACATTCACAATAAATATAAAATAAAACCCAAACCCACACACAACAAGGCCCACCTAAAAGGGAACAAAGGAAAATACAGGAAACCCAAAACTCAACCATCATAAACCCTAGGACCGTGACACCTCTAGCTCACCAGTTCTCCAGCTTTAGAAAATATGCAGGAATACCCAGATATTTGCAGGCCAGTTTCAATAGAGTTGGATAAAGTGTCCTGCCAAGTGTGGCTCTCCAAATCTCTCTCTTCTCACAACCTAACATCATTGAATAATAACAAGGCATCTTATATACAGTAGGTGGTTTAGCGCCAACAAGTCAAAGCTGTCAAACCAAAGAAACGTGTTGTGAAGCACTGATGACGTTCGAAGTGTCAAACATCACTGGTCACGTGACAGTGGTGTTTTTTGATACAGGCTCCGACACAGTGTTTTGAGTCACTACGCTTCAGGACGACTGACACAAGCTTCGAAACTTCGGTATCATTTGCTCATCTCTAGTTGTCCCTCTTGGTTGTGTGCCCCCTCGTTCTATGTTTCCCCCAAGATTTCTAGTATTTGGAATCCTTGTTCCTGCTCTGCCATTGTTTTGGACTTGTGTAGTTTTTTAAAAGAATTCAGCATTAAAGCTACCTCTTAAGTTTATGTTCTGTCTCCCAAGTCCTGCATTTGGGTTCATATCCTGCCTGCCAACCAGCGGTACCTTGACATTTTCATCACAAAAAATAGAGGTGCTAGAGAAAAACTAAACACAGATTTGAAATCAGCATGAGAAACACTATAAAACCCACATAAATTTGTCTCTGATGAAAATGACCTGTGTAATAAATGCATAGGAACAAAGACATCTACACCAAGCCAAAGCCATAACATAAAGTGCTTTAATATTGTCAGCTGATTGTATTGGTTTACTGCCTTCTTTTTTTTACTGTTTTGGTTAAGTCTCTCGTTATCATCTTTTTGGTTTCCAGCAGCTGCTTGCAGCTGGCAGTGATGCTGGTCTACTTAACTTTCTAAGGAGCTGGCGGAGAACAAAACACAGCTAAGAGGACAGTGACTTGTGAACTATTTTAAAGGAATATGTAGAGATAGATATTGCAAGCAAGCATATAGGCTGTTCTGACAAGCTACTTTTGGTTACTCCCTTGTCACAAGGGGGTCACCACAGCAGGTAGCTCCACATGATTAATTTGGCAAAGTTTTACACCAGATGCCCTTCCTAACACAACCCCAAATGGGATTTGTGTCTCTAGCTGGAATCAAACCAGCAGCCTTTCACTTACCAAGCAAATGTGTAAACCACTACACTATGGAGTCACTATGTCGCACTATATAAACAAATAGTCAATAAATCAACCTAAGTAAATACATTTATATTAATGATAATATTAAGTGTGCTTCCATCCACCTCTTTTAATGCACATTTTCAATTTTACCATTTTTAAAAGCTGATTTTGTTCTGGTGTGATCACCTTTATCCTATGATGAAATATTTCTATCATGAAGGGAGTGATAGGCACAATGGGTCACAGTTTCATTAACTGGTTCTTTATAGTGGCTCTGTGGCAGCTGTTATAACTAATGAGATTAGATCAAAAAACTTTAAGATCCAGAGAGGGAGTCAACAGGGCTGTCCCCTGTCTCCAGTGTTATTCAGTCTTGCGATAGAGCTGTTAGCTGAGACAATTAGATGTGAACCTGTAGTCTCTGGAATTGTAATTGGCCAGAAATCTCATAAAATTACTTTATATGCTGATGATGTTTTATTATTCTTGTCAAACCCTGCGGTATCAGTGAACCATTTAATAGAAATTATAATTTTGTTTAGCACCTTCTCCGGTTACAAAATTAATTTCTCCAAATCTGAGGGTATACTCTTAAGGAGTCAGCACCAAACAACTGGTTCTTTTACTTCCTTCCCTTTTAAATGGTCTCCGATGGGTTTTGTCTACTTGGGTATATTTATAACACCTCAGTGTGATCAGCTGTTTAGGCTAATATTAATGAATGTTGTAACTCCTTCCCTATATCCTGGTTAGGCAGGGTTTCACTTCTTAAGATGAATGTGCTCTGGTGTCTGCTTTATCAAATGAGGATGATACCTATCCTGATCACTCGGAAAATAATCAAGGAAAAAAATTAAAAATTAATGGATGGTTTAGTTATTTCATTTGGTCCAAGAGAAGGCCACCCATAAAGATGTCAACTTTGCAGCTTCCAAGGAATTTGGGAGGGCTAGATCTTCTGGATCTTAGAAAACTGAGTGACCTTTGAGAATACATAACTGAGTGGGTACCTAACACCTCTTCTTCAGTTTGGGTGATATTGAATCTTCATTGTCCAAGTGCCCTCTTTCAAACCTGATTTTTATAAAAAACATGAAAACTTTAAAAGATTGGTGTAGGAACTCAGTAACGATTAACGCAGTCAAGGCCTGGAGGGCAGTGCAATGCATTGAAGGGAGAGCAGAAATAACATCTACTTTCAATCCAATTGTTAACAGCCCAGATTTCTTGCCAGGTATTTTAGACATGGGTTTTAAACAATGAAATGTGAAGGGGTTTTCTTTTTATTCTTTTGGAGATCTATTTGAGAATGGGGTCCTACAGACCTTTAATCAAATAGAGCAAAAATTTAAGATATCTAGGAACAACCTTTTCTGTTACTTTCAGATAAGAGACTAAATTAAAAAAAAAAACTCTCTACTAAACAATGTTATGGTCTCTGACATTGAAAAGCAGATCTTTTTTAAAAGGAGTGACATTTCAATTAGTGTGCTGTACTATATTTTGAGGAGGTACTCTGGGACTGGTAATCCTAAACTGGGACAGACCTGGGAGAGGGAATTGAGGGTAGAGATCACAGAAAGTATGTGGGAGGACATTTGGAATAATGCAGAAAAAAATAATGATTTACAACTGATCTTGGGGATTAAAACTTACAACTTTCTGCATAGAACTCATCTATCACCCAGTCGTCTTTCCAAATTCAAGGCTGGCACTATGCCTTCATGTCCTAAGTGTAAAATAAATACTGGCAGTCGTACACACTGCCTATGGGCCTTTGGTCCAGCCCAGAATAACTGCAGAAATACTGGGAATCAGTTCTCTGTGAACTGCAGAAAATTTTAGGAATTGGAATTGACCTAAACTCTGTGTCTCTTCTCCTTAGCCTCCCAAATAAACCAAAAATAAACATCTCACAAAAGTGTTTAATGTTCTGACTTTCTGTGCCAGCAAAAGTATACTTCTTCAGTGGATCCCCCATAAAACTCCCACAGTCTCTGGGTGGCACAGGATAATATTGGAACACATCCCACTGGACTTCATGATTTGCCTGACCAACACTAAAACTATCAATTTTTACAAAATGTGGCAACCATTTCTTGAGTATGTTAATGTGAATGTGTCTGCTATTTTAATGAGAGCTTTTGTTTTTGCATAAGACTTCGAGCGATGGTCAAAATATGATAAATGACTTACAAGGATGGATGTATGATTGATGAGTCTGTCAAAAAAGATGCATGTCTTTTTTTCCTTCTTCTTTCGTCTGCTGAGCATTGTTACTGTTATTTGTTTTTGTTCTGTTGTTGTTGAAAAGTAAAAGCCAATAAATAAATAATTTTTAAAAAGGACACAATGGCTCACTGTATGCTTTGATGAGTGATGAGGTAACAAGGTGCACTGAAGCTGTTCTAGCCTTGTCACTAATTTGTCACTTGTCTGTAGTTACTAATGTGAATATTTAAGTGCTATAATTTTAGTTTCAATTTAATCATTTTAGGGAAGAAAATGTATGTATGGATTACTTACTTATAAGTGTGAAATCCTCATGGCATTCTTTTACTGCAGAGGAAAGCAGAGGAGTGTAAGTGTGGGCAGTGGGCCAGAGGGGTGGAGGTGACAACCTGTTGTGCAACATTTAGAGTATCTAGCCAGGACTTAAAGGTGGAAGGGGCTCTTCCTCCTCCTGGAAGAACATTTGACCTTTGGATGGTTTGCATGTTTGGGGTGTGACCAGTATGTAAACTATTCGAGGTCTCAGGGACAGACAGCGCGGGGGGATCCTTTGTCTAGCCTCATTAGGAAGCATGTGTTGTGGGAATGATGAGGATTGAGTGTTGGGGGCTTTTAGGTGGTTTGTTTAGGTGGGTAATGTGGAGGTATTCTCAGCCAGCCCAGCTTTACAGTGGAGGAAATAATTATTTGATCCCCTGCTGAATGTGTAGTTTGCTCACTTACAGAGAAATGAACACTCTCTAATTTTTATGGTAGTTTCATTTTAATGGAGAGAGACAGAATATCAACCAAAAATTCAGAAAAAACACATTATATAAAAGTTATAAATTGATTTGCATGCCATTCAGTGAAATAAGTATAAGCAAAACATAACTTAGTACTTGGTGGAGAAACCCTTCTTGGCAACCACTGCAGTAAGATGTTTCTTGTAGTTGGTCAACAGGTTTGCACACATCACAGGGGGGATTTTGGCCCACTCCTCTTTACAGAAACTCTCTAAATCCTTTAGGTTTCTTGGTTGCCACTTGGCAACTTGAAGCTTCAGCTCCCTCCACAGATTTCCTATAAGATTGAGGTCTGGAGACTGGCAAGGCCACTCCATGACCTTAATGTGCTTCTTCTCTAGCCACTCCTTTGTTGCTTTGGCGGTATGTTTTGGGTCATTGTCGTGTTGGGAGACCCATCCACAACCCATCTTCAGTGTTCTGGCTGAGGGAAGGAGGTTCTCGTCCAAGAACATGTACATGGCCCTGTCCATTGTCCCCTCAATGCGGTGAAGTCATCCTGTATCCTTAGCAGAAAAACAGCCCCAAAACATAATGATTCCACCTCTGTGCTTGACTGTGGGGATGGTGTTCTTTGGGTCATACTCAGCATTTCTCTTCCCCCAAACACGGCAGATCGAGTTGATGCCAAAGAGCTCAATTTTGGTTTCATCTGACCACAGCACTTTCTCCCAAGCTTTCTCTGAATCATTTAGATGTTCACTGGCAAACTTAAGACTGGCCTGTATATGTGGCTTCTTCAGCAGGGGGACCTTGCGGGAGCTGCAAGATTTCAATCCATTATGGCGTAGTGTGCTGCCAATGGTGTTTGTGGTGACTGTGGTCCCAACTGCCTTCAGATCATTAACAAGCTCCTCCCATGTAATTTTGGGCTGATCCCCACCTTTCTCATGATCATCCTCACCCCATGAGGCAAGATCTTGCATGGAACTCCAGACTGAGGGCGACTGATGGTCATTTTATATGTCTTCCATTTCTAAATAATCGTGCCAGCAGTTGTCACCTTCTCACCAAGCTTCTTGCTGATGGTCTTGTAGCCCATTCCAGCCTTGTGTAGGTCTACATTTTGTCTCTGAGGTCCTTTGACAGCTCTTGTCCATGGTGGTGGAGAGGTTGGAATGCAAGAAATTGATTCTGTGGACAGGTGTGCTTTATACACATAACGGGTTGAGATCAGGAGTATCTGTAATTGATTGACTGATTGTAATGCACACAGCCAATTTGTGCCAAATTTCTCACAGTGTACTCACAGTAAGCATAGTTGCTTTGTACTGTGCTTGGGCACAATGGTTCCAATTCCCCTGCTGGTCTGGGGCCACACTGCTCATAACATTCTGGGCCCAAGTATGTTTCAGTTTAACTCCTATCCTGCCCATATTTTAATCCATTGCTGTGTCTTTAGTCCAAGGTAAAAGGAGTATCACAGCTTCTCTTCTGTCGCTTGCTCTCTTTCACTCTCCAACACAAGCACTTGTGAACAGAACAGAATGATAGCAGAGAATATTCATGATCCTGCTAACTTTGTGGTTTATTTATTTATTTTGAGTGTAATGACAGACAGCCTTCTCAGATATATTACTAATTTAACACAGCAATTTTTCAGTCCTGTTGCTTTCCTGTAGTTGGCTAGGGCCAACCAAATCTCACCCCCATCTCCAACTGGACCAGAGCGCAGTATGCAGCGACCACACTAACATGTAGGGGTCATATATGGTAGAACTCGCCTAGTGCAAGTACCCCCATCAATCTCTCTCTCTGTTAAAAAGCAAATATACAATCATGTGAAAAAAGTTTTCACAGGATCTATGCAGTGCTGTAGAAAACTACATATGCCTTTACTGCTTACATATGAATTAAGAGGCAAGTAACTAGTTAAATATTAAAGTTCATGAGTATGATATTAGAAAAAAGACTGAACAAGTATGGTTGTTTGGAAGGGTTGCTAGGAGAAACCCTCTTCTCTTTAGAAAGAACATGGCAACACAACTTAGGTTTGCAAAGTTGCATCTGAACAAACCGCAAGAGTCCAAAGTGGAGATGTTTGGCCATAATACATAGTGCCATGCTTGGTACAAACCACACATGGCAGATCAGCACAAACACCTTGTACCAACCCATGTGGTGGAGGGGTAATGGTTTGGGTTTGTTTTGCAGCCACAGGACCTGGGCACCTTGCAGTCACTAAGTGGACCACAAACTCCTCTGTATACCAAGGACAATGATCCTAAACATACCAGCAAATTTACAACAGAATGACTAGAAAAAGAAAAGAATCAAGATGTTGCAATGGCCCAGTCAAAGTTTTAGACCTCAACCAGATTGAAATCCTTTGGCAAGGCCTTAAGAGAGACGTGCATAAATGAATGCCCTCAAATGAACTGAAGCAATGTTGAAAAGAAGAATGGGCCAAAATTCATCCACAACAATGTAAGAGACTGATAAAGTCATCAGTCAGAAAAGTCAGAAAATTATTAGTTAGTAGTTATTTATTGCTACTACAGGTGGTTCTATAAGCTAATGAATAATGGGTTGTACATTAACAATGACAGTGTTAACGTGCATCTGTTGAACAGGTATAACGTGCACTGTACAGCTTCTTAGTTTTGTTTGTATTATGTTAACATATTTAGTTAACATTTTGTCAACATTAGTAGTAAAACCAAAATAAGGAAATTTTACTTTAAATGTTTGCAAATTATGTTACAGTCTTTTTAAGGCAAATAGTATTTATGCGTAGCAAGAGCAGTCATAATCACAGTATTTTTGAACAAACCCAACCAAGATCCTAATCTAGGTAGGGTTTTACTCACTGTAAATATGTGTGATAAGCAGCCTTTGCCTCCAAACAGATGCACCTAATCAATCAAAAATTAAATTTGTAGTGGTATAGATTCTTATTTAATGGCGTGGGGGCGATTCGGTGGTGTCAAAAGACTTTCTGATAGATAAATGGCACAAGAATGTCCCCCCTCCAGTCAATGCCTCTATGTTTCTGACATGACCATTCCACGTCACACTGCTTGAAAAATGAGCTCCGTGGAGGCATGCAGTCCTGCTATGAGATTGCACTTCATAAAGGGGAACAGCACACAGGGGTGAAATTCCACTGTAGGGTTATGGATTTTCCAGTACATCACTGATAGATTGCACTAATATAACCTCAATAAAGAGTTTGAGAACAACTTTATGGATGTTTTCCCTCTTTTGTCATCTCATTTTTCTCTCCTTTGATATGTGCTCCACTTGATTTGTCTGTTTTTCTCTTACTTTGTCTAGCTGTCACTCACGGGGTGCAGAGTAACACACTCTCAACACATTAGTCGCGGGATGTGAACCATGGAGTGTTTCATCCAAAGTTTCACAACTAGAACCTCAAGCTGCTCATTTTGTTTGTTTTTGCTTCCAGCAGCAGCAGCAGCAAGATGTTTTGGAGACTGAAATGTGTACATTGCACATAAATTCCTAAACAGCACCACTTGGCACAAAACAGAAAAAGGGTACTTTACTCTCTGCTTGAGTCATCACTCCAAGCTATGTCTACAGCTTGGGATCAGCTTCAGTTTGCTTTAATTACTAAAAATAATATTGAGCAGAAAATGGAATTAAATTTGTACTATAGATGCATTTTCTACATACTGTACGATGACCTCATTTGTTTCAGAGTAACATTTACATTTTAAATTTTATATTAGGCTTTATTATACAATACCTATTGTGCTGTGAAAGAGAAAAGGGAATTCAGTGTTGATTCTACACTGAACGTGTATGAACTACAACGGTTTTCAAAATTAATGTCTGAATACTGAATATTGAATTAGGGTTTTTCCAGGCTCTGAATGGGCTTTAGGAGGTACCTCCTACAGACAGTAAACACGAACAGACGGTGTACAGTATTTCCCTGTTAGTTCTGACCATTAGTGCATTGATTACACAGAAATTCTACATGAAAAAAAACAGTTACCAGTGGTCCATAAGTTGCAGAAAAAAAGTTCTAAAGGTGATTGTAAGAGGCAAACTTGTGAAAACTGAGTCACTGTCCAAAATCTCTGAACTTAGACTGTATAGCTTTAATTAATCAGTTGTACAATTGTATAGCTGATCTTTTTTTTTTTTTTACCATGGTTTCAAATTCAATAATAGTCCAATACTGTCTACATGTTTTATTTATTTTGCATATGTAAGTGCAGACCATTGCCTGATCTAAAATGTCTTCCAGTGCGTAACATTTCATAAGATTGTCAGCTGAGAGCTGTGTTTCAGACACTGCCTAAAGCTGTCAGCAGGCAACAGTAAACTGTTGCTATGACTCACTGCTATGGCAGTAAATGCAGTGCTCTTAGATTGCAGATCACACAAGTCGGTTGCCAGATTGGTGTATATAGGGTTGAGAACTAATTTGGGGAACAATGGAGGTGCATATTGCCACCTAATTTTCTACTAGTTATGTCGAGATGCTGGAAGATGTGGCAGTTTAAGTCAAATAAAGCTCAATGTAATACTGTCCAATATGATGCCACTGCAAAATCAGGAAGGATAATGCTTGAAGTAATGCATAATATCCTGGTACGTAATGGTCCTGAGTTCTAGTTAACCTTAGATAACATTTTACATAATTTAGTTTGCTAAGCTTTGCATTCTCCAGCTCCAGTGCAGCATTTTGTTGCAGGAACTTGTGTGAATTACCTGCAGCTTTCCAAAAAAACGTGATGCAAAATAATTTGGATGTCTGTTTTGAAAGTAAGGTTAGAAATTACCAGGCAATTCTGCAAATTTCATTAGGGACCAGGGACAATGTAGGATGAGCACATGCTTTTTATGAATTATTTTTAGAAGAGATATATCAGTCACTGTGGAAGCCCCTGACAAACTAGCTTCTCATTAAGCATTTGTTCTACTTTATTGATGTTCCCTACTGAATGCCATTTCCACAACTTTAGTTGTGCTCAGATGAAAAGATGTAATATTGTTGGTGATATGGTGATATGAAAGGATCAAGGCTAGCCATGAAGCTTTCATGGGACTGAATATATAGATATATAGATTTCTGTCTGCAAAATTGAGGAAAATTCAATTCTGTCTCAGATGCTCTTAAAGTAAGTCAGCATCTGTGGTCTGCACATCAGGGGCCATGCTTGCTCAGTCACCATGTTTTACCTGCTGAGTCCATCCTCAGGTTCTCTGACCACTTGCTCCTACCATTTACTTCCAGTCCAAGGCTCTGTTATGCCCTTCCTCAACCTGGTCAGCAGGACCTAGCTCCCCACAGCAGCCTGTTACTGCATCACACAGCCCTCCATCAGTCTCTTCGCTTTCTTTTTATCACTGTCCCTGCCTGCTACCTTAGGGAATGGTTCAATCACCTATGACCCAATCCATCTTTTAATGATGTTCAGACACTCCAAGGCCCACCTGCGCCCTATAAATGGCTCTTCTCACAGTTTGTATTCTCTACTATACAAAAAACTGATCCTGCAGGGTATGCAGTGTGTGTGCTGGGAGACCAGATGCACACATGTGTGAAAATCCCCTGCAGCGCTTCCCTATATCCTTTCTCTTCTGAGACCTTGACCAGTTTTTGGTTTGTTTATGAGTGCATGTTGGGAGAGTCCGAAGGAGGCAAGCCATGTGCCAGGAAAAACATATGGTACTGCTGGGATATAGACACCTGCCGCTGGACCAGTGAGAGCATTTTCAGAATCATTAGGATTTAAAGGAATTTAATGACTTAACAAAGAATGCAGATTTATTTCTTGGTTGGATCCTTTTAACCCTGCATGGGTAACTTGTTATTTTTACAGCCTGGTATGCCTTTGCTATAACTCAGAGTCTGTGTGTGGGTGTGTGCCTGTCTCTTAAAGGCCGTGAAGAAACTTAAACAAGAAACAATGTCCTCATTAAACATAAATGTAATGAGTGTACTGCGACTCTGCCATTACATCGACTGTAACTACTCAGTAAACCCCAGTGAACGCCAGTCATTCCTAAACAATCAAGCCGCTTAGAATGTTAAGTTGAATGTCAACTTAACATTCAACATTCTCATGAGATTTGGCAACCACCCACCTAGCAACAACTGAAGCAACTTTATGTGCAGAGTTTAACACCTGTCTTAGAGGTGAGTTGAATTGAAAGTGCTCTTTTGGGCCTACAGTTCAGGAAATAATCATACTCTGGAATAATTTCACTAAACCATTATACATTAAAAATCCTGTGGAGAGCAAAAAATTGTAGCTTTTAACATATATGGGCCCCATTAAGGGCTTGAAGATCCTTGCCAGGGTTAAAAGTTCACCTTTTCTCTAGAGTTTACAGATGTGAGCAGCAACAGGGGCTGTCTCATGAGATGTTACCAAAGATGTGATTAATTAGCAAATGCTAGTGTGCTCAAACAAGATGTTCAACATGGATGCTAGCATGACTGAAGCCTTTTATTATATTTGCACGGTCTTAATTTTCTCTGCACTGTTTTTACAACCTTGTTAATAACATTTACTTGGAATACCATAAAATTATTTTCCTTCAAATGCAACACTTGAAGGACATAAGCAACAAAAGGTAAATTTGACAACACGTTTCCCATTGTTTCTCCCTTTCACTTGATTTTGTGTTCTCCTATGTGAGCATCATTAAGCTTGTTTCACGTGGGTACAGCACATGGGAAATAAGGTACAGTGGGTACAGGTGCAGAAACTGTAAAATATGGGGGAATCCACTATTTAAGCCTTATTGAAGCCAGTTGTCTGCTTAACAATGCAAAGCACAGGATAGTTAGTGTACTTAGGTTAGGAGATGTGTTGCAGATTTGCATCTAGTGTACATTGCGAGTGTGTGCAGAGGGGAAGCAGAGGCTGTTGTGAAACAGAAGGGGAGTCAGCATTTCGATTAAACATTCATGAAGGCTCAGGAGAAGCCACTTACTGTCAGGTTCTAATTAAATAAAGGTCAGCCACTCAACTTTTGTTTATTGAAACAAGTTGTTTCCTAAACTGCTGTACATGAGCCTACCCTTGTGTTATTGTTCTGAATAACAGTTAAAGAATCTATACTGAAGAGTTAAGCAGAATACTTTAATATTTTTGGAAAATAAACTAATTTGTTTTGTTGCTAAATCTTACATGTCAGGACAAATACCAAATATAAATATAAGACGATATTAGTATAAGACAAGGGAGTAAGCATATCCTGGGATGAAGACCTCTATTTATATGTTGTGTAAAATCGCCAAGTTGTGTTTTTTTTTTATTATTGTTATTATTATTATTATTATTATTAGTCCTGTTATAGAATGGCAAAATCCTGTCCAGTATGTACCTCACCACCAAATGTTAAGATTCACTAAACCAGTGGATGAATTCAAAGAGTTTATTGACAAAGCTAGATAACTTTTAAACTAGAAAGAGGAGGAAATCCAAGGGAGGACTGGTGGATGCTGAAATCCATGTCTGGCTGTGAGAGTGGGCAGGCACCAGGGAATCAAAAATCCACGAGAGAGCACTGAGACACTTGCTGGCACACGAATGAGGAATCTGCAACAAATTAGAAGAGAGACAGTAAGTCTTACATGCAGGTAAGGAAATCAACAAAAACTTAAAAACACTAAAATCATTATGGAGCCTGAGTGTCACTACCACACAAGTAGACAGAATGATCTGGTGGAGAACACTGGGACAAACCCGTGCTTTTAAACTGGAGGTGAGAGGAGATTGGCTTCAGGTATCTCAGCCAGCAATGCACAGGAGCCAGGGGAAGGCCACACCCTCCCTGGAAGGTAGGCACACACATAAATATACAGAGAGGGATCGAGACAGAGAAAGAAAAGAAACAGAAAGGAAGAGAAAGACAGAAAAAGCAAGTCAGCACTGGAGGTCATAGGGGAATCATAACACTCACCCAGTGTCAGCTGGAATATGCTCCATTCTGGATCCAGCATTTGCATGTGGTGCTTCAAAAGGCTTAAAAATGGAGCCCCTAAACCAAATGATAGCGTCACAGTGTGCACACCCATTTTTGTATACAGTCTATGGTCTCATCTGTGGTTGTGGTGTGTGACTGAGTGTAGTGACAAGCAGTGGAGACTCCATGAGATCATTGCACTCAGCTAAGAAATATTCTTGATTGCTTTTTTATTTGCAGCTCTCCTGTGGTGGTGCTCTCACTTGGTGTTGGCTCTCTGTGGTATCGTATCACTTCCTGTTCCTGTTGCATTGCACGGTGGTGTTTGCTGTGTAGTTTAACTTGTGTGGCTTGATTAACTAACTACTAACTTTTATATAGTGACTTATTTTCATAGCTAGCCAGGCCCCTGTAGCTGGTGCGGGCGAAGATAGCTTAGCTCCAGCTACAGTTTAGCTCCAGCTAGCTCTCCCCCAGCAAGCCCCGAGCAGCCGGGGAATCAGGGCGGCTGGGTGACGGTGAGGAGGAAGCGTAGTCCAAAACAAAAAGCCCCTGGTACACCACCAACCATTTCACGTTTCAAATTGATTTTCCCCACTCAGCAACACACCGGCTGAGGAAAAAACTCTCAGAAACATGAAGCTAGAGACTCCAGCGACCAGAGATTGTATTCCAGGGGCCAGAGCAGGCGACATTGAAGGAAATTTGAAACTGCGGGCTAAGGATAAACGTAGATTTGGTAAGATTGTAATTCACGTAGGCAGTAATGACACCCGGTTACGCCAGTTGGAGGTCACTAAAATTAATATTGAGTCAGTGTGTAATTTTGCCAAAACAATGTCGGACTCTGTAGTTTTCTCTGGTCCCCTCCCTAATCGGACCAGTAGTGACATATTTAGCCGCATGTTCTCTCTAAAGCGCTGGCTGTTTGAGTGGTGTCCAGAAAACAAGGTGGGCTTCATAGATAATTGGGAAACTTTCTGGGGAAAACCTGGTCTTATTAGGAGAGATGGCATCCTCCCACTTTGGATGGAGCAGCTCT
>VUQI01056336.1:0-10879 GCA_015106735.1 Paratilapia polleni | reverse complement strand
ATGACTTCAATCACCCAATCCAATAAACGACACCAAACAAGAGTCAATAGCAGAATAAGCTGTTTGGCATTGGCAGAGAAGATTTGGCAAGTTCTTCATGCGCACAACCCACATACTCAACTCTGCTGCTCAGCCCACAAATGCATTTTTCTTACAAATGTGGGACCATTTAAAGGGAAATAATCAGGCTTTCCAACGGTATGAGATTTATGGCCAAGAAGCATTGTTACAACAAAGAAATAATTGGCCAAACACAAATTTCCTTACTTTTTGTGCTAAGTTTATATTGCCCTGAATATGGGATCATCTTTTCTCTCAGGTGTTGCAGTGATTTGGTTTCTCAGCAGCGTGGGCTCTACCACCAACAAACTGCTACATCTGACAGCTCTCACACATTTTAAAATCTTTTAACTTTAAGCAGTATGAATTCTGATGTCTTTTCAACTGTATCATGTATGTGAATCTTTTCCCACAGGTGCTACAAGAATGTAGCTTCTCAACTGTGAGTTCTCCTGTGAGTTTGTCAGGACTTATACAGAAAAGTTTTTCTACAAGCATCACATCTTAAAGATTTTTTTTTTTTTTTGACTGGTGTCAGTTTTACACTGCTTCTCAGACACATCTACTGTTACTGTGATTTCTGTTTCTGTGATGTCTCCTCCTCATCAGCTCTGCATTTCTAGTTGATCCTGAGTCCACATGCTCACTTTCTTCCTGATACAAGCTCTCTGGGTTAGGAGAGCTGTGAGAAAGAAGCTGGTCACTGGTTGGGTCTCGTTCACTGTGGTCATTTTCCTCATAAGCAGGAGTCACCATAAAGGTATCCACCTCCTGCTTCACTACAAGCTGCTCTCCCTCCTGACTGATGCAGAGTTCCTCCTGTTCCTTTTTAATCTGTTGAAGGATCTGAGTTCTCCTGGTCCAGACTGGAGTTCCTCTCCTGGTTACAGACCTGCTGGTCTGTGAGAACCTCCACCTCCTAACAGACTCCGTGTGTGGGAGGTCTGAAGGGACAAATGATAGAAAAACACACATGAGAAAATATAATCTTAACCATTATGAGAACGTCACTCACATACCATACATACTAGGGTTGTCAAAAAAATTTGATACTCGGATACTAATTGATAGTAAAAGTGAATTTTGAGTGAGAAATATAAAGATATTGGCACATTTTCCTTCAAATTAATTTGTGTGTGAATGTGTGTGTCTGGATTCGGTACAGTTATAAGGCATGTTGGGGCAGACCTGTCTTCCTGGTTCTGACTTGTGCTCTCTTACACAGTGAAACATTTTGCTGCTCAGCTCCAAGCACCATGAAAAACACTCTTCTTATATGATTAACTTAATTTTAGAAATTCAGAATTGTGTATTTTAGAAAGCAGAATATAAATATTAATCTACACTTATCCAGATATGTAAGTTGTTAAAATCTAATTTCCATGCTGCAGCAAAAACCTTCAATTCTTTAACTTAACTTGATGACAGAACAAAATCTAAAAGCAGAGTTTTACACCAGATGCACTTCCTGACACAGAACCAAAGGGGATTTGTGTCTCCAGCTGGAATCAAACCAGCAACCTCTCACTTATCAAGCAAATGTGTAAACCACTACACTATGGAGCCACCAAAATCAGTTTAAATCATTTAAATCCTGTCCTTCAATATCTCAGATGTGTTTCAGCAAGACTTCTGCTCATGTTCAAAACTTTCTGCACATTCCAAAAATATCAGATCTCTGTGTTTTCAATTACTTTTACAAACAATATAAATCTCAACTCTGTTACTGAAGCTGACTGACAAACAAGAACAGGGAGCATCACCTTAACATTAGTTGGAAAACTAGCAACAAGTCTTTTAAACTCCATAAAACATTACTGGGCTCACAACTTACTTGGTTTTCAGACGTTCTGAGAAAAATGCGATATCATCAGACCTCCTTCTCCTCCTCCTGTTTCCTTTCTGGCTCCTCCATGGTTATCAACCTACCTGCATACACATCCACAAGGGAGACACAGCAGCTGCTGACTGACAACAAAATGCTGTGTCTGCATGTGTTTGTGTGTGATGGAATAACTATGTTTTCAACAAAGATTTCAGTGGTTGTACAAACTCATAATCATATTTTGGGAGTAAAAAAGGAACCATTGCATGAGAAAAAAGATTAGTACCTGATCTCATGTTATAGTGGTTTGTCTGAGTACTGTCTGTCCTCCTTTCAGGCTTTTATTGGGGAATTGCATGAGTTCTGAACATTGGAGGGATGTTTCCCCTGCATTCCCCTAACCTACACCTGTGTGTCTCTAATTTGGTCAGGGAACAAGCTTTGACACAATCCTGCTGTGTGCACTCAGCAGAGACTGTTTATGAGGAAGAAGAAGCATCACTAACTAGGCATGGGTACTGAAACCCGGTATTAAACAGGCCCCAGAGCTAAATTATTAAAGACTAGAGTATCGATAAGTTACAACCTTATTGGTACTGCTCTCTCTCTCTCTCCTTGGCCCTGGTCTTCCTGATGGTGATAGAGAGAATTAAATGTTCAAAACTATGGTTGCACGTCACTATAATCCATCCTGACAGTGCTTGTTGTCACAAGTGCAACAGGTCTTTTGCTTTTAAAGCCGGTGTTGTGCCAAAAAGTGATCTTCTGCCAAAAAATGATTGTTGGTATTTAAACTGTTGTAAATGAGTTGTTGACCTATAACCTGTCAAACATATCTCAAACAAATCTGTCATGAATATCAAGTCATTTTGAGCCAGAAGGAACATTCCTGTCACAAAGTAGGAGCTGCAATGAGGTTTTGGCAAAGTGACTTTCATATATCCTTTATTTATGTAGGTAAAAAGTCTCACTGAGATTAAAAGAAATCTGGCCAAGAGGGCAGCAGAAATTGCTACAAATATGACATAACAGTTCTATAAAGATATTTTAAGTGGCCAGAAAGGACTGGATTGATTAAAATGTAGAACACAGAATAGGTGCAATAATGCAGTCATAAGGATGCTTACAAAACAGGTAATTTCTTTAATTTATATATAACCACTTCGTAAATCCTGCTGACTACAGCCTGTTTACCGATATAAGCAAAGATATTAGACATAAAAAAAACACAGAAACATCAGAAATTGCTTTTTGGCACAACACTGGAAACACAAGTAATCTGTAATCTGATTAAAGGCACAGTTTTCAACTGCCTATCTCATAGTTTATCTGTCACTGCCCCAGGTATGTTATGCTAGTATCCTGGAGCACACACAATCAAAGATCTGAAGTATCAGGTACCTAAAATAGAAACGTGGGTTAATGATTAAAAGTAACTATTAGCAGGCCAACTGTTATGGGTGCATGCATTATTAAACTCAGACTGAATAAAATGCTGCAGTAAAATCCAAACTCTACAGTCTAAGAATTTAAGTTTCCCCTTTGACTCATACAAAGTGTAGGTTTAATGTCAAATGTTAACATTTTAGAAAACAGACGCATTAAAGCTACTTCCATATTGGCCTCAAATTCTTCTTTTGCCTCTAAAAATAAAAGTAACTTTGAGCTCTAATTAGGATCCTAAATGAGTCATATTCATTTTTTGTTGAGACAGTTTTACATACCTGTTCTGTGTAACTTTTTTCCCAGGTTTCCAGATGGTATCCAGAAAATCAGGCTGCAGATAAATAATATTCTGCATTTTATTTTTGCCAGGGGGAATGTTTCTGTTTGTTTATGATCTGAGTTTTGCTCCAAGCTCCACATTAAAAGCTGTTTAACTTTATCCTATGTAAGTCTCTTTTTCTTAATTTCATAATAAATATTCCTCATATTTGAAAAGAGAAGCAGAGTCATTTGAGTCATTTCTACCTTTTGAAATGATTTGTTTGGTTTGGCAGCTTCAGCATGGTTAACAAAAAGAGGCTGGGAAGGATTGTTAAACTTCACCAAAACATCATCTGGCACCAACTTGAATGATCTTGGCCATGTTTTTCCAAGTCAGAGCCACTCAGGGAGCAAAGGTCATTCTGATGGATCCTCAACACCCTCTTTATGCAGGGGTTCACCTCCTGCCGTCAGGGAGGAGGTATTTCTTCCAAAGAATTGATGTTTGAAAACATTCATCCTTAAACAAGTTATAGGTCCTGCTACTAAACACACATTTCAGTATGCATATAACAAAGGCTTGACATAAAAATACAAGAGGGTACTGGGGATGCAAGAAGAAACTGAACACACGGAACCAAATATTAATAAACTCAAGGTCCTCAAAACATAAAAGTCCCAACAAAATAAAACACAACACCTTAAACACAAGCTAAACTAGAAAATATAAACTAAAACTCAAAATCACAGGGCATGACTAACATTTTCAAGAATATGTCGACCTCGCCACAGCCATTACAAAATACTTCTAATACAATCTACTGTACTTCATTTCCTTTAATCTATGTCATGTTTGTGTTATCTTTCTTAGGTGAGGTTCTTAAAATGGATGCAAACACAGGACCTCAGAGGCAGACAGATGTGTAGTAAAAAAGTAATTTTTACTGGGAATAATGGAGTGAAATGGTAAAAAAATGTATTACTGGGTTGAGCAGGATAAACAATGGAAAGTAAAACCACAAAATAGCTGCAAGAAAACAAGAGGCAAAAAGAATGACAAGTGGGTATCTTGACAAGCAACACTGAGAACAGGGCCCTGTTCCAGGAAGCAACTCTGAGTTGATTAACTCTGACATCGGCAACTTTGAGTTTTCTGTTCCAGAAAGGCTGATACCACAAGCTCTGATACCAGGATTCACCATGGCAACAAGCAAATAAAGAGCAGAGTCTCTATTTTAATCCAGGTGACCGAGGAATATGAATAAGTGTCAGTGTGGACCATGACGTTTATCTAAAAAAAAAAACAGGACTGGAGAAAGGAGTCATTTTAGTAATCATCTACATTGTGATACTGATATTTCAGTGTCCTTTTGGAAGGAGGAGCCATTTGTGTCGGGACAAAATAAGCCAATATGAATGGATCCAAAATGGATCAGGCCCAGATCCAGTTCAGATCTGGAAGGGATGAGCTGGGAAATTACTAGATCTGAATTGGATCTGGGCCTGATCCAGTCTGAATCCATCCCATTGTGCAACTGGAGTCCGATGACCAGTTATCCGTTACAGAGCCTATGATACCTTGGATCTGGTTTGAAGTTGCTGCTATCTGGGTAGACCCACTGAGACTGATTTGAGATGATTTTCAGTGGAAAATATGTTGAATTTCAGACATTGGCCCTTTCAAAATCATTTAATCACTGAATTTCAATTTGTGAAGAAATTTCAACATGAAATGTTCAGAACAAAATCAGACTGTCTGCAGCTGCTTTTAAAAAGTCACTTTAAGATACATTTAGTTCAATTTTAGAGTCTTAAAGTCAATTCAGCCCCATCTTCACTAAAATATTCACATCATCTCTAAGATCCAACTGTGGCAGACATTTTTCTATCAGTGTGACCAATTATACCATTGATCAGTGTGTTATATATCTAAAGCTTTATACAGATACGTTTTATTTAAACTGTGACTGCTACGGTAATGTACAGTAAATGTTTCAGTGCAGGGGAGCTGGCTGACAGTCTGACAGCTGCATTACTGTCCACAGAGTCACAGACTATTCTGACCTGATAATAAATCAGTGATTTAATCGCTCTCTCCATCTTTACATTGATGACTGATGATTAAAAAAGTGCTCATTAAGTACAAAAAATAGCAAACTAACATCTAACTGGGATTTCAGTGTTTGTAAAAACATAAACCTCTGCAATTACTTCGCTCTGCCATGTGCTTTGATAGTGAGTTTATGAATGAGGAAATGAAACCAAGTATCAGTCAGCTGCTTCAGGTGCAGCAGGAGGGGAGGAGTGAGAAACAAACTCAGTTTGCTGAAGAAAACCTGCCAGCGAGCAGGTTAAGTTCACAGAGTGTGTTACCCCAGTAACTGACTCAGAGTTTAAGTTAACTCTCTTTCTGGAACAGAAAATCCAGAGTTTCTCTCTTCTCAGGGTTAGCACACTCGGTTTTCACTAAACCTGCCTCCTGGAAGAGGATCCTGTATGACCCTGTATGTAAAGGCTCAGGTAGCGGCAGCACAAATGACATGTAGTGACAGGTGTGTGGGTGGGGAAAGGAGAGAAAGTCTGAGGACATCTGGTGGACAGCTTGAGGATGGCAGGTCTGAACAGAGATCTAAGCAGCATTTTGAGACAGAGAGCAATGCAGAGGACTGAGCATGAGAGTATAGCTGCAGAGGGATAAGACTGTAACACAGTATGAAGTATAAACTATGAATAATCAACATCTATAATAGCATATTCACAACAGCCATTATAAAGCTCAAGTTCTGTTACTGAACTTATGAAGTAAGCTGCAAAGACACTAGGGTTAGCATATGATGAGTTTATTTGCATCCAGATAATGAGACACGAGCTCTTATCATGAGCTAATACAGCACATACGATTGCTTTTATATTTCAGGGATTACACATCAGACAAAATCAGTCACAAGAAGTTTTAATCATTAATTTTAAGCAATTAATGATCAATTAATTTTAAGCACAAGAGACAAAACCAACAGGACAGGACCATGCCAACGTTCAACCTTCATTAAAGATAAATATCACAACAAAATAACCCACATTCATAATGATATCTTTGTCATCTTATGTGTATCTTGATCTTTTTTTTTAGTTTTTATTTGTGTGTAATAAAACCAGTTTGTCAGCTGATAAAGAGGAATCAAATCCTGGCTATTAAAAAGGAACAAGTAAGGAAAAATTCATTTTCTTTTTTTTTTTTCTACACTGAAGCAGTTTTGTGAGAAATACTAACAGCCCCCATTTTCAGTAAACATTTGTATGACCTGTAAAGCCTAAAACAGAAATATCAAATTCAGATAAATGTAAAATCAGGGTTTCCCCCACATAATAAGAAAAAGACAAATAAGTGGAATAAACAATACTGAGAGTTCTTCACTGTTGTGGACAGAAGATAAACCATAATCATCTGAATACGGGGTCATCTTCTGCCTCAGGTGTTGCAGTGATTTGGTTTCTCAGCTGTGTGGATTCTTAGATGAAAATTCAATCCTGATTTCCAACTGAATCTTTCCCCACAGCACCTACAAGCATATGGCTTCTCACCTGTGTGGATTCTCCTGTGACTCTTCATAGTCGACAAGTCTCTAAATTCTTTCCTACAGATGTTACAAGAATACGGCTTCTCACCTGTGTGGATTCTTACATGAGTTTCCAGTCCTGATTTCTTACTAAATCTTTTCCCACAGGTGTTACAAAAATACGGCTTCTCACCTGTGTGGATTCTTATATGAGTTTCCAGTCCTGATTTCCAAATGAATCTTTTCCCACAGGTGCTACAAGAATGCGGCTTCTCACTTGTGTGAACTCTCAGATGTCTCGTCAGGTTGGATTTACACTGAAAAGTTTTTCCACAAGTGTCACATTTGACAGATTTTTTACTGGTGTCAGTTTTACACTGACTCTCTGACATGGGAAGGTTGTCTACTCTGTTACTGTAGTTTCTGTTTCTGTGATGTCTCCTCTCCTTCAGCTCTGCATTTCTAGTTGATCCTGAGTCCACATGCTCACTTTCTTCCTGGTCTCGGCTCTCTGGTTCAGGAGAGCTGTGAGAAAGGAGCAGGTCACTGTTTGGTTCTGGTTCTCCGTGGTCACTTTCCTCATAAGTAGGAGTCACCATAAAGGTATCAGTCTCCTCCTTCACTACAATCTGCTCCACCTCCTGACTGATGCAGAGTTCCTCCTGTTCCTCTTTAATGTGTGGAGGTTCTGGGTCCTCCTGGTCCAGACTGGAGTTCCTTTCCGGCTTGCAGAGCTGCTGGTGTGCAAGAACCTCCTCATCCTTACAGATATTTTGTTGGTGGAGGTCTGAAAGGACAACAAGATTTTTAGAAAATTATGATAGAAAAACACACATCTGAGAAAATAAATTTTAGTTTTAATTATTGGTAAAACTCTGTAATGAGAGCATGTCGCTCACATAAGCAGGTGAAATTTAAAGTGTATAAATATAAAAGATTTGGGCACGCTCTGACACTTTTCAGCAATGTTCAGAGTAAAAATGTTCAAGTAACTGCTTCTCTCTGCTGATTGGTGCTGATTATCACTGTTGTAGATAAAACAGTGGCAGTGAGTTAAACTTCGGGTAGTTTTAAGGTTTCTTCAGTTCCAAACTGTGTCTGCACACAGCAAAACATCAGCCAGTGGGACTGATTTTTTTCCTGTTAGAATTAAATTTTAAATAAAATGTTACTGATGGATTTGCATGAACTTTTTTCTGTTTTGGAGTTGATCCAGAACCAGATGTAGATCCTGGTATTTTTTGGAAGTATTCTTTACCATTGCAGAGCAAAATTTCCTTCTTTTCTTTACAAAGAATTAAGAAAATTGGGGCACATTGCCTTGATGTTCTCAAGAAAATATTTCAAACAAATTCATGTCCTTCTGGATCCAGGGACCCAATTCATGCACAGTGTGGAGGAATTTGCAGCCTTGGTGGAAGTATGCAGTCTCAGGTTGCTGCTGTTTGGCAGAAGAAGCATCACTTGCATGTGATGGTGTGCAATCAGAGTCTGTAGTTCAAATAATCAACAGACTGAGCAGCATCAGTTGAACATGTTAAATCAGTTTCAGTCAACAGAGTTTAAAATTTGATATTTTTTCCCATCATATCAACAAATGAAGAGGACCAACTTTCAGTTCTGATTCAGGACCTTCAGTATTTTCTGAAAGTACCTTTTAGAGTGCAAAAATCAGAAGGCTGTTATTTAAATGTGTGAATTCGTATTTACCAAAATTTGATATCATCTGCTGCCATAAATAATGTATACATATTTTCAATGAGAATCACTGGCACAAACATATTAAGAACAAAAGTAGATCTGATCTCAATTACAGATTGTGAACATTAGACTGAATCTCAAAACTGTTTCTGTCTTCTTAACCAACAGACTTCATCCTGACTTCAGGTTTAGTCTTTCATACTCAGTGTTTGTGGGAGGAATTTGATTACAATGTACATATGATACAAATGTAACAAAAGATTTGCACAAAAAAAAGCCACACAGTTGAGTTTATAGCAAAGAGTACTCCCTTATCAACAGGTTATGCATAAACAACAAAAAAGCTCACTGGTCATTGGAAAGTTTAAGGAAATGTTAGCTAGTGTTTTCTAATCAATGTTCATTCTCAGCTCGTAAAGCTCACAAGTAAAAACCTGCCTGTGGAGCTGCTGACATCTTCTAAAGTATCACCATAATGATTCCTCCTTTGGTGAGGGTCAAAGGGACAACAAAACTTGAATTACTATCCAAACATGGATGTAGATAAACTACCAAAGAGCTATACTGCAGCACGTAGTTAAACTACAAAATAATTTACACGTAGTTCATTACTGTCCCAAAACTGTTTATAACTGTCAATAGTAAAAATGAAGCGAAATGATTCAGAATAACTGAGCAAGTTCAGTACTGTATTCAGATTGGATAAAATGCTGCAGTAAAATCCAAACTCTGCAGTCTAAGAATTTCCCTCAGTTTCCCTTTTGGCTCATACAAAGTATAGTTTAGAAAAGAGATGCATTGATGCGACTTATTGGAGTCGGTCCTTAAATCCTTCCTGTGCCTCTAAAAATAAATGTAACTTTGAGCTCTGATTAGGATCCTACATGAGTCAAGACCGTTAGTTTTACATACCTATGCTGTGTAACTTTATTTCAGGTTTCCAGATGGTATCCAGCTGTCTCAGCCTCTCTTCCCCAGTCCAGACGATGATGCCTTCGGCCTCCTGCTTCACTACAAGCTGCTCCACCTTCTGACTGATGCAGAGTTCCTCCTGTTCCTCTTTAATCTGTGGAGGATCTGGGTCCTCCTGGTCCAGGCTGGAGTTCTCCTCCTGTTTACAGATCTGCTGGTCATCCAGACCCTCCTCTTCCTTACACTTCATGTTGATGCAAGAGGTCTTGAGAAACTAAGGGACACAAGAAAAAGGTCATTAATGTGGTGACAGGAAAACACACATCTGAGCAAATATATTCCACCAAGAGGTTTTTCATAATAAGTGTCTACACCATCATTATGAACTACAAATATATTTAGAATGTATAAATAGCCTATCTGACATTAATAATGATTAATCCTTAATGTTTCAGAGAGCAGGGGCAATGTATTTTTTAGGTTTTACAACACTCGTTTTTGGAGAAAAACATCTACTGTCATGTAATTCCTGTTTTACCTAAGACATAAAAATATAACAGCCATAATAATTTAACCCTTTCATGCATGGTTGTCACTACAGTGGACAACTATTCAAAGGCCATTTTGTTTTGAATATGCATGTGTTTTGTTGCTATAGTGGCAAAAAGTGGAAAAAAAAAATCTTGACTGAAGATGTCATAATTCATGCATGAAAGGGTTAAATACATTTTATTGAAAGTAAAAATGGCAAGAACATTCTGGAACTGCTGGGATTTATTATAAACATATATAACCATTAGAACCATTAAAACACTGTCCTCACTGCTATAATCATAAAACAATTTTCATAACTGCTACTTGTTATTATTTATATGAATTCAACATTAATTAACACTCAGAACTCCATCCATCCATCCATTTTGTTCCACTTATCCTATTCAGGGTCATGGGTGGGGCCTATCCCAGCTGCCATAGGGTGAGAGGCGGGGTGAACCCTGGACAGGTCACCAGTCTGTCACAGGGCTAACACAGAGAGACAGACAACCATTCACGCTCACATTCACACCTACGGCCAATTTAGAATCACCAATTAACCTAACCCCACTAACTGTATGTC
>VUQI01056335.1:0-19415 GCA_015106735.1 Paratilapia polleni | reverse complement strand
TTTGTCTCATCAGTCCACAGAATATTTTCCCAAAAGTCTTTGTCAAAGACGAGCCTTTGTCTTCGTTTTGGTCAGCAGTGGTTTTCTCCTTGGAACTCTCCCATGGATGCCATTTTTGCCCAGTCTCTTTCTTATTGTTGAATCATGAACACTGACCTTAACTGAGACAAGTGAGGTCTGCAGTTCTTTAGATGTTGTTCTGGGTTCTTGTGTCACCTCCTAGATGAATCGTCGATGCGCTCTTGGAGTAATTTTGGTCGGCCGGCCACTCCTGGGAAGGTTCACCACTGTTCCAAGTTTTCTCCATTTGTGGATAATGGCTCTCACAGTGGTTCACTGGAGTCCCAAAGCCTTAAACATGGCTTTGTAACCCTTTCCAGACTGATAGATGTCAATGACTTTGTTTCCCACCTTTTCTTGAGTTTTTTAGATCGTGGCATGATGTGTTGCTTTTTGAGATCTTTTAGCCTACTTCACTTTGTCAGACAGCTTCTATTTAAGTGATTTCTTGATTCAACAGGTCTGGCAGTAACCAGGCCTTTTTAAAAAGGGGGCAATTAATTTTTCACATAAAGTCAGGTAGGTTTGGATAGCTTTTTTCCCTTGATGAATGAAACCATCATTTAAAAACTGCATTTTGTATTTACTCTGGTTATTTTTGTCTAATATTAAAATTTCTTTGATGATCTGAAACATTTAAGTGTGACAAATATGCAAAACACTAAGAAACCAGGAAGGGGAAAATACTTTTTCACAGCACTATAGGATTATTCTCTACTTCCTGCTTTACATCTACCAGCAATGCAAGTAGTGTTTCCTTTGTGTAGAGCATTGGTTCATACCACAAACTAAAGCTATAATTATTCCCTTAACTTATGCAAGTGCAATTGTTCCCTAGCTCTAACTGTATCTTAGTAATACCTGGAAACAGCCATTGCTTGTAATTAGGGTCCTAGTCTCCAGGTCCAGTGGTTGAGTGTTTCTCACTGGTTAAACGCATCCACATTCTCACTGGTTAAATAATCATTGGTGTTACTTTCATAAGGAGAAAGCCTTACAGGAGCCATACGTTTTGGCAGCAGGAGGAACAAAACAGAAAAAAACAGGAGGCTTTCACAACTTTGGAAATAACTGATCCTACATCACAGAAGTTGACAGTGTATTTTTTTAATATGGATGGCCATGCTGTGTTGTTGGATATCACAGCTCAACAACACAGCATGGCACATCACCTAAAAGCAGTTGTCTAACATGTCTGCATTAGGATGTTTAATACTTCAGGCTTTGAGTGTGAATATATCAGATTTGTTTTTCTCCAACATGTTTGATCTAATAACCATAACAGGAGCCCCATCCAGTGACAGTTTGTGTGTGGCTCCGGGGTGTGAATTGTTAAATTTATTGTTCATGATTTGAGACAGTGTCAGCAATATTCATCACTATTCCTCAGTAGTCCTCAATTTGAAATAACTCAATTTTCAGAAGTCGTATGAATATCATCAGCTCACTTTATTTATAATTAATTTAGCTGAATAAGATAAGTAGTAAGTACAATTCACTTAGTCCACTGTTGCTAAATTACTTAATTTAGAACTTGACTCACCTATGTATGACCTCATCCTTGGGATGAATTTTATCCAGGGTTTTTCAAAGTCATCCAATATCCTCTATATTCTTTTCTGATTTCAAGATTGGGTTAAAATAATAAACCTTTTTTACTCTTTATAGATTGCTTTCAAGAAAGAAAAATTATTATCAGTATGTTAACTTAACAATTTGAAGATTTTGATTAATTTTTATACGGATCATGGTCTCTTGTTACAAGAAAAAAATGCATGAAATTACATATATGAAACACTGTTTTACACTGATGAAAAATGTCATATAGACTTTTTGAAGTTCCTCTGAAGAGGATTTTAGAGCTTGCATTCATCTCCATCATCATGGCCACATTAGAGTCACTTAGTCTGTCTCCCTCCTTCCCTCTCATCATTTACATATTTGTCGCTATGATTTAACAAATTCAGTAATCATCCTGACCAGACTGTGGCCCACACACTGACTGAATACTTGACAAACACTTTATTTCATCCCTCTCATCTCTCAAGCGGTGCCACCTCTGCAGATATGGATTCATCTCACAAAGACAAAGCAAACGTACCTGCACAAGTTCAGACCTTGTTGTCAAAACCCAAATCTATTTTCATCTGTATGTGACCTAGGCGTTTCATATGCATGCATTATATACTGTGGGTGCATTTGCCAAACATTTTAGCTCGGTTGTGTGCTTGTGTAAAACTACAGAGACACTCCGCAGTGGCAAAGGGCTGCAAAGGGAGTCATTTCTCCTGAACACAACTGTGGTGCAAATCTCTGGGGTAATTAGTATCTTTGTGCCTATTGAACACATCAAAAAGGCCGCTCTTTCACATCTCGCCGGCAGCCTCATATTGCATGGAGAGAGAGAGAGAGGAGAGAGAGATGGGGGCGGGGTGGGGGAGTTGGGATGAGGAGGTGGTGGTGCCGTGGGTGGTGGGTTGTTGAAGTGAGTAGGTATGTATCGCAATTACGATGGCGCTTGGCGGAATGCGACCGAGGTTCAATAGAGATTTTCATCTGCTGGATTGAAGAGGGTAAGAAGACTGCTTATAGAAACTGTGGGTGTAATGAGATGTACAAAAACACAAAAAAAAAGACACAGGAAGAAAGATGAGAGAGAGAGAGAAGTGATATAAGAGGGAAAAAAAGAATGTGTGTGTGTGTATGCATGTGTGAGAGAAATTAACTAGTTCCTCAGGTTTTTAAGAGATGACTGGTTACAGGGGTAACACAAGCAGGTGATAAAAGGGAAGATAAGCATAGAACAACCAACCAATGTTAAAAACAGACACACAAACACACGTTCACATCCAAGACTATTAACATGCAAGACAAGTCAAAAAACAAAATTTCCTTTTAATGGTATAATTAGAACAAAATTTTAATTTACTTTGAAATATCATTTTGTAAAATTGTTTTGAGGGGGAATTAACCTACTTTGATAAGCTGACAGAATTCCATTATTTATTCTGAATTTGTATTCATTGTTTTGGCCCAATAGATCAATAGTAAGCAACTTATTTGGGCCACTGACGTCATTTTCATTTGGCACAAGAGCAGCAGTGGGGATTGCTCGATTTAACTGAATTGAACTTTTTCATGACAGTCCAACATAACATTATTATTTTAAAAGCAACTTACAGAAATAAGTTGCATCAATCTAGTTTTTTGCCATTTTGAGGTAGTTTTTCTGTTGCATTTTTCATTGACATTCAGTGACACACAGCTACCAACATGCACAACACAGGATCTAAAAAGAAGCTAAAAAACAGTGGGCAGATTTAGATATGTATAACCAAAGAAACCATTGCCTGGGTGTGTAATATAGGACGTGTGTGTATTAGTGTTACAAACAAAGGTCATTTCCATTGATTGATTTGTCCTTGACTTGTCAATTCGGGATTTTATGCTAAATTTTTAAAAATTCCTTAAATCTCCCTGAATGAGGGCCAAATTCCTAATATAGATTAGGATTACTATAAGAAATATTGTAGTTCTGAGCAATAATCCTTTCAGAATAAAAGTATTTGACAACTGCATTTTTTATTGTTCTAATACTGAGCATTACCAGTATTATTAAAAACTGTAGTGGGCTAAGGCTGGTTGTCCATTTGAACATTTTATTAAACTACAGTATTTGCATTTTTACATATGAAATGTACTTGGAGGACTTTTTGTGGTGAAAAAATAACCACTTTCGCCATGTTTTGGGGACCAGCTCGCATTGTTTTGTGTGGTGATTACATCAAAGCTGCTCAACAGAAACTCACCAGGATCATGTGACCAGTTGAGATGTCCATATTTGAGTGGGCAGGCTCTTCACTCCAAGAGGAGATGCTGCTCCGTGCCGAGGGGCTGATGGCTTGACCGCCATCGCTGAACTGAGACGAGACGCTGTTGATCCTGGAGGAGATGGGCTCCGGACGCTCGGCTGGAGGTTTGACTGCCATGCGCTGCCGACAGAGCTCCTACGGGAGGGAAAGCGCTACAGATCAGTCATTGTTGTCATGTAGGTGGGGCCTAGTAGTGTTGTAACCTTGCATAAGTCAAAAGACTTGGCTGACAAATTTGAAGTACCTTAACATAACTGATATAATTAGGACTAAAAGTGCTAATAGCAGACAATGTTGCCTTGCTGTATCATGTAACCTTCTTAGGGAAGTAAACGCATACACCTTACAGTTAGTTGCAAAAAAAAAATATCAGCATACTTAAGACTAAAATAACTTAATATATCAAGAGAATGTGAAGAATTAACTGCTCTGATGTTTTGTCAAAGCCGTTTTATTGTGTGGCAGATATAGCTATTGAGGTTAGCATGCTAACCAGTTAGCACTGGCAGAAACCCTGGCAAAAGACAGGATAGTGAGTCTATGTGCTGTCCAGTGTGCCCTCAGTCCAGAAGAAGAAGCAGTGATGATTGATGCACAGTGATTGACTGAAAAAACAGGCAGGTGAGAAATGAAACAGTACACCCAAGAGCGGCTGAAGCTCTTGGCGAGCGACCACTGTAGTGCAAAAAGCATGTGACAGAAATTAACTAAAATCAGGTTAAGAAACAAAAGTTGCACCGCTTAAAACTGGAGTAGCTTCAAAACACCAGCAACCCCTTATGTAGCAGGCATTTCACATACAAAGCATGAGTGTTTCAGATCACCTGGCCATCATGTGGAAGTCAGCCATGAGCTATAATCTGAATCAAAGCTAGTCCAAACTTATGAAGCTTATTTAATGACTGGAGTGTTCTGTACAGATGAGTATAATGTTCCCGAGTCCATGCAGAACCATTATATTCATGTTGTTAATTAACGGCTATTTCCCTCGGAAAAACTACCTTTTTTATAATGCTTACTTGTGATTGTTTTTTTTATTTTGGTTCTCTTTCTGTACTTGAAAGTTTAGAAAGTTGAAAAACACAAACGCGAAAAGGGCCACTGTGGGCATAATGAGCAAATGTGACTAAAAGGGGTTCAGGGCTTCAGGCAACAGAAAATTGCATTTTTTATTAAAATTGGGCTCAATATGTTTTGAACTTCATAAACAACTTTCAGTGACAACTTGCTTTGTTATGCACCTGTAAATCACAAGTTAGTAAAGAAAACAAAAAAGCAAAACCACAATGAAAAGAATAAATGTAGAAGACGTGGGGATTTGAACAAAATTGAAATCCTGCCGACTGGCTGTAAACACCTTAGCAAGAATGGTGAAAAAATAAAATTTTTTTCTAGCATCAGACACTTAACCACCAACTGCTGAATACTGGCCAGCTTCCAGGATGTCGGTAAAAAACAGCATGCATGCTCAGCAAGCTTTCCCTGAATAAATAAATAAAAAAAAAAAACTTCATAAAAAAAGTTTCTGGCAAAGTATGCCACTCAGTCTCTCAGCAGCAAATACAATATCTTCATTCATACGCCTGAGCAAACTGTCATTTTCTGTCTGCTGGATACGTGACCACAATGAAATATTGACACCACATCTAACTTTTCCTCTGCGCCCTCTCTACACAACTCCCAGCAGGAACTTTAGTGAGCTGTAATGAATTACTGTGCCACTTCGTACAGGAGGCAGGAAAACAACACAGACATACTGTTCAAAATGTACAACAAAGATGTGTAGAACTATATTCTGTATGTCAAAGATTAGCCTGACAGCAACGGTTAAAACTATCCTCTACTTCATCTGACATGTTTAAACTTTTGAACATTTTTGGGATGTAAAGGGCTGTAATTTCTTCAGTTTAGTATTGAAGATACATTAAAAAAATGTCAGTGACTAAAACATCTTAAAATACTGATATGTGCAACACATCTGTAGGTTTAAAAACTCAAAGACAACTGTTTAAGACTGCTAAGTTAAAGATTTAAAGATTTTGCTGCATGTTAATCATCTTGTAACACAACAAACTCATTCATTTTTTAAAAAAAACCCCCAAAACATATGTTCAAGGGTCTTCTCCAGGGCAGTACAAACCTGTAAAATTAACTTATTTGCTTGTTCATTGGCTATTTTTAAATGACATTTTAAACATGTCACGAATCAAATGAAAATGTTAAATTTAGGCTATATTAGAATGAAAATGGAATTAAGGTGAACCCTGCTCTGGAAATGTCCTGTATTTGCTTTGGCTATGATGAGAATAATGAAAAAAAAAATTAAAGGGTTTATAAAAATAAGTTATAAGATTATATTTTACATTTCTCAATATGGGCAGCATACTTTTTTAAAATCATTGTGTTTTTAAGGGGCATCACTGCCAAAAGAAAAAAAAAATGGACACATGTTGAGAAAAAATGCCCCAAAATGTGCCAAATGTGGTACTTTAGTTTGCATGGTACGAACACTTAGCTGGACCAGTTTATGGACCAAACAGGGGGTATATTCAACGTGAAAATAGTGTGCACTATTTTAGTACGGTTACTGGATTGGATGACTTGTTTCTTTGAAATGGTGTGCAATGGTGAGAAATGACCTTTGGGGTACATTTTCTTTTGTTTGGTGAGTGTTTCAGAAGATTTACCAGCAGCAGGATGTATATACTTTAAAGAGGAACTATTATATTTATTGTCATTTTCTGTAATATGTATCCTATTCCAATGGAGACTTTCAAATAATAATGCTGATATGTGTACAAGTAAACCCTGTGTATCAAAAGCTCAGCCTTCAGACAGCTCTTCAGATTCGCTCTAGATGTCGACAAGAGGGTATGTCCTTGATATAGTTATCTCAGGCACACAATTCTGTCTGGCCTATCCACCTGCAGTTTATGCCTTTGTTTGCGAGGGCCAGCCAATCAGGAAAACCGGCTTAAAGAGAGGCCTTAAAGAGAAATGAGCTGAAATGACTTGACTTAAACAGTGGATTAACTGAGGGGCTGCACCAAGGTCCAGATTAATAAGGATTATTTTGAACTATGAATCATTCAAAGCTACTCTAGTAGAGTCTCAGTATAAAAATACGAAGCTAGAAATTAGCATAATAGGTCCAGTTTTAACCCCATCATAGTAAAAACACTGTGTAGACAATGGCTTACCTGCTATTGGTAATGCTTGCCTAACTCAAAACAAGATTCGATACACCACAGTTTCTATTCAAATAAATGTCTTACTATGTCTTACCAAACTGAATCCAGCTTGGAGACGCTCCTTGCTTGTCTGCCAGGGGAAAACTAACTAATCTTTCTATTTGTACAATTGGCTAATATGGGTGTGGGTGTATAATTGCTTTGTTTTTATTGTCTTGCTGCTTCATACCTAACGTATTTAAATGCTGTAACTAAATGAGTAGGTCAAACAATGCGTTAGTCTAACAACTATGCATATGTAGCTGTAGTTTTGCTGGGGTTTTGAACCTCCCGGGGTGCACAGGTGGTACATGAATAAGGTTTCCGAATTGGAAATTAAGCAGGCTTTCAAATAAACCAGCTTATAATTAGGCTAACACTAAACTCCTACCAGTGCACTCATTGATCACCATACAGGAAAAATACATCTCATTATTGAGTGGATTGTAAATGAACTGTTACCTGGCACATCCTTTGTGTTGTATTATTTTAAGCCATACATCACTTGCATAAACCTAGAAGTACCCTGACTACAACAGGAGACCTGGAATAAAACTCTGTGGGTACCTGTGTTTCTTAATGAGAGAGATGCTGATGATTAACTGACCCTGTGTTTGATTGACGGTGGAGGTAATGTGAGTAGGCCTTCATTAGACTGTATCTGATCTGTCTGATGTTCTCGTAGGTCGGCACGCTGACACTGATCTATGGGCTCGGACACAGTCTCATAAATGTGTGCAGATTATTAAAGTGCTTCGGTGCCTGGCCTGGGGATACTGACAGCACTGCTGGTGGGGGGGCAAACACAAACATGCTTGCTTTCGAAAGAAGAGCGTGCTGACAGATGCTACAGGAAGCACTGAACTAGAGCTAAGTAAAGTCTGAAGTGCTGTTCTTTTAGACCTGCAGTGTCAGTGTTTTGTAGACTTAAGAAGCAGCCTTGTTTTTAGCATGGAAAACAGTATGTTTTAAGTTAAAAGTAGTGCTGAAATTGTGATAATCATTTAACACATTTATCAAGAAAAATGCTAAAGATTAATTTGTACCTATTTCAGCTTTTGGGTTATGGAATGATAGCCGGACAAAAACTCTTTTGAGGGGCCCTGGGTTTTGTCATAGTCATTTCTTAATTTTCTGACTTTTAATACACTAAATATTTAATTATTTATTTCAAAAAAGATTACCACATTCTGAGCATTTTGTCAATGAAAATCTTTAACATTTTAACAGCAAGTTATATAATTTTTACCTATGAAAAACAACATTTAAACAATATTTATAGTCACAATAAGTTATTTTCCTTTAGCACATCATTGCTTTACATCCAACCATATCAGTCCAAAATGTGTTTTACCATTCATTTCCCTGTGGCTTTTTACGTTACAATGTACAGTGCTTAACAAATTATTAGACCACCTGAATAAAAACAAGAAAACAAAAATATTTTAGAAATCTGTGAAAAACTTGTTTAAAACTAAAAATTATATTGTTATTTATTAGGCAAATAAACTGAAACAACTAAATAGGCTATATTCGCACATAATAACCAAAAAAACGAATATTTTGTATGGCCTCCTTTGGCCTTGATAACAGCTTGCATTCTTGCTAGCATTGTTTTTATGTACTTTTTGACAGTCTCTTTTGTTATGTGCTTGTTAAGGCTGATGTCATTAGTTATTTCCAGGTCCAAATACTACTTCAGTTCCCAAAATCAAACCGATACTGAGGCACCACTGAGAGTTTAAAACAATCCAAATCCTTTCAGCTCCAATAAATTGATCAGTGTGGCTGTTCTCCCAGGAGTTATAATAACATTTAATGTTGAGGCATCCATGAAAAAGAGGATTTTAGCTGAGTTTAGCAGAGTTTAGCAGGAAGTTAGCTAGCTAGCTTCCACCTAAAGATAATATACCATGTTCTGACGTAAGTATTTCTGAAAAACTAAAATGTACAGCTCTATACTTTGGACATAAAAAGATGGTAAAACTAATTAGCAGCAAGGTTTGGAGGGTTAGTGAATTTGGGCTTGTTGACATGTAATTATGTGCTATCTGGTGGCTAGCTAGGATGCAGAATGAAGGTTAAATTGTTATCAATAAAGGTCCATGTGGAGGGTCCCTGATGGGCAGAAACAAATGCAATCAAACGGCAGGAAGAAGATGCTGAAAACGGACCAAACCTCAGCCAAGAGATTAATTAATTATTAATATGTTGCTGCATGGTTTGGATTACTCGCTGTGAAAAAATCCTGATACTAAGCTTATTGTACGCACTGAAATCTTAGTCGGCCGAGAGTGATTCTTTTCTAAGTATTTAAATATTTGGTGTCCGGGACACCATGAGACCACGGGCTGTTGTGTACACCATGAGTTTTTTTTTTTTTCTTTTTTTTTTTAACTTATCTTAAAGATGTGCTACACATGAATAGTGCTGATTAAAAAGCTAGAGATGCTGAGAAAAGTTAAAAAGACGACAGCCAAGGAAACAATGTTGATATGTCATCACTTAACAAGCAGATTGAGCTCCAAATTGTTTCTAGCTGTTCCCAGACACTTGCTTGGATGAAATTTTTGTGTGGTCTCTCTCTGAAGACACTAAATCCCAAATCTGTTCAATAGGATTCAAGTCTGGACTTTGACTTGGCCAGTCCTTCAGTTCCAGTACTCCAGATTCCTTTTTCTTGGTCAAATAGTCCCTGCACAGCTTTGAAGTATGCTTGGGGTCATTGTCTTGTTGGTATATGAACCCACGACCAATAAGTTTCAGTCCAGAAGGGATTCCATGATGGGATTCCATGATGCACCAAGATGTTGTGTGATAGATACCGTCGGTTTTCACTAATTTGCCCATGCCGTTTCCAGAAATGGAACCCCATACCATAATGGTGGCATCTCCAGCACGTTTCACTGTGGGTGCAATGCATCTAGCATCAAAACGTTCTCCAGCTTTTCTGTGGACATAACCACGATGATGCTGACCGAAGAGTTCAAACTTGGGCTCAGCCGTCCAGAGTATCTTCTTCCAGTCATCTACAGTCTACATCTACGGTGTTTGTGCTCCCAAACACTGAACATCCAGCATCACAAAGTGCTTTAATGTGGACTCTTTCCTTCTCAGTGAGTTCTTGACATTTTACCTTTTTGAACAGGAGTGAGGAATTTCAAACTGAATTCATGTTTTTATACCCAAATTTGAGCCGACACACTGAGAGACTTCTCTGAGGAGTCAGAAATTAATCAAGCATAACATTCAACCACTAAAACTAATTTTTCTGTTCAGGAATGCAAGTGAATAACTGTAATTTGGCATCTTAATAAAAAAAAAGTAATAATTTGCTTTACTATTTTTTTCTACTTTTTTATAAATTTGTTAAGCACTGTATGTAGAAACACTTTTCAGTATTCTCCGTCAATGGAGAACGCTGAAAAGTATTTGGAGAGTTTTACAGAGTTACTCTTATTTATTTATTCAAATGTTTGATTTATGGTTGGAAGGTAAGTGGATTTATCAGATTTAGCTGTGTGTCTCTGGTTACAGATCTGCAGTGCTGTTAGTTCAGGGTTGTAAATCATCTTATCTCGCAATAACACCGCTTTAATCAATATTCTGTATCAGATGATTAATGTATTAAATAGTTAGCTGTGTGATAACTGCATTATTGTATGAGGCTTCCCGTTACAACCTTGACTGACCCTGTTGGAGCTGTTTTTGGCATGACAAGCTCAGCATATTTTTTTATTCCTTACTTACATATTCTGAGTACTATGAGGTATAGACCATGCTATAGGCTACAAAGTCCCCTTATAAATGATGCTCAGCAATTTTAAGGATAGGTCTAATATGAAAAACTTATTTAGATGACTTTTTTTCTGCCACTAACGGCAAACATCCTGGATCAAAGCTGCCTATATTCATGTATGATGCTATATTTTACTGTTCACCTCTATGTTTGAAAATTTAAATGCAAAAAAAGTGCTAAGAAAGAACATTAAAAGACACACAGACTGTTGTTATAGCTCACAGAGGGGGTTTTATAGCACTACACTAACTGTCCCATGTCAGATCTTTAATAAAAGACAAAAATTGGCCCCATAAATTGGTCTCACCCTCCTGGCTGTTAACTACACCAGTTTGTCTGGTTTCCTCCCTTTGCTACATCCTCTGAACACAAAAAGTAGAGCTCAATAAGCACAGCACACTAAATTGTGGGTGTTTTGTCACACATGATCAACAGCAGTCATATTGGAACGAGCCCACACGGTGAACTTTGCAGCTGCAGCAAATTCTTTTATGATGTAATTAAAACAGCCTCAAAATGGCTTCCCTTCGAGAGCCAATTAGAGGACAAAAAGGCAAAAAATTTGACAGAAGAACATAACCCAGGACAGGTTTAGAGTGCGAACAGTGCAAATTTACAGTTCTAACACCTCCTCCCTCCCCGGGCTGTGTCCATACAAACACAAGTATCTTTATTTACAACGTATTGATTTTCAACTATACGCACTTCATCACTTTAATAACTTTGGTTTATAATCTGCATGTTAGCCTGATACATATTTTCCAGCTTTGACTCGAGTGATGCCTTTTATTTGTGCATTTATGTCATTAATGACAGAATAGGTGACACTACTGTTTCTCAATTCTGATACTTCCACACACTTCCATGGAGTACATTATACACACTGCATACTTAACATGTAAATTTTGACAGTGCACTGCTGTCTAAGATCGACCATTCGTGACTGTCATGTTAGCTGCCACATTGTTGACATTTACAAGTTGCCAAACCCCGATCACAAATATTTTTCTAACACACAGAAACACAAAACAACACCACAACACATGTTAATGCCTTTGGCGCTAACATCCCTAAAGGCCCACTAAAGAGTGGTTGATGGTCCCTCTCTTTCTACTTTGATCCAAGATTGTGACCACTGAGGATGAGAAGCAAACACCGTTCCACACTCAACTTTTTGCACATTATGAGCACACCGACCGTGTAGTCACAATGTACAAGCGTGCATGACTTGAGACTGGGTTACAGTTGGGCTTCCAATGAGTCTTTTAGCAAAGACATTACGTCTTGTTTCTGCTTAATGGCACTTAAGCCATGCAGTTTACTAGATGCTTGTAAGCGAAACCCCTATTGTTGGTGTATTCAAGGTCATCCAAAAGCCCAGTGTCCTGCCAAACAGCAGATATTGTAATGCAACAAATGACAAAATTATCTTTCCAGGACATCCATACTGGCTTTTGCTGCCTTCTGGATTAATTTATAATGAAAGCATAACTCATGAATTAAATGCTTCTTGGCAAATCTAAGATGTTGGAGCCATCTAGTTGAACTACTGCATTAAATCTGAAATAAGGGAGGATATACAGCATATGTTCAACATGATGGAGTACCAATCTCTAGAGAGCTTTAAGTCTTTTTAAATTGATTTTAAAAGACAATACAATTGATCAAAACAAATGTCTGTCTGGGAAGGAAGACATCAATATTAAAATTGATGACAGCATTTAAAAACAGTCTGGAGAAGGTTTTTTTTTAAAACTATTTCTTTAACAGTTATTGCTACATAAAAGTATAAAACTCACAGCTAAAAAGACACTGATTCAAGAAGTCAAAAATAAAGTGCATACTAAATTTGCTGCCTGGCCTTTTTTTCCCCCAGGCCAATACGTAAAAAAGCAGGAAATCAATAAACACAATGAGGAAAGGAACTGTGCATATGTGCCACATCAAGCCTTCCCCGCAAGAATAAAAGGTTAAAGAAAAACCCCAAGAACCCCCTCTAATGGGCATCATGCCAGGGAATCCACTTGGTGCCACATGACCATCTCAAATCATACATCAGCCCGGGGGCAACAGAGGGCGTGTAAGTGCTGGGAGGCGCGTGCCACCCAAAGCACCCCCTTTTTAGAAAAGCCCGCTAATAGGGAGGAAGGTTGGGTTGGGGGGTCGAGGTGTGCCAACAGGGCCTGTCGGGCTCACGGGGGCACCTCTGTTTACATGCCCTTCTGGCCAAATCAAATTCAGGGGCCTCCACCTAAGTGCTCATCCTCTATGCTTGAACAAACAAACAAACAAAAGGGGAAATGTGTGAAAGCAGGGTAAAGAAAAAGGGATTTAGGGAGTAAAGGAAAGCAAGAGGAGAAGGAACATAGAACATTAATTTAAGATAACCACGTTCATGTGGAACATAAATCAACTGAAAGTGTTCAGAGTTCTGCTCGCAATTGTATTTAGCCCATTATGAATGTAAAGTTCAAATCAAGGATAAACATGGACAGATCAAAGCACTGATACTGACTGAAAAATTATTCTCACAAATAAGAAGTTTAAAGCAAAGTTAGCATGCTAATCTCACTGTTAATCACAAAGTTTGAACCTTTGCTACTGTAGCTGAAACTGTTGTAGACTTGTGTTGCCAGACTATGGTAATAAATAAATACTTCATTGTGGAAGTGAGAGCCAATAAATAAACAAATAAATAAATAAATTCTGCCCAAACATTAATTCTGCTGTATCTAGGATTATCTTTTGTTGTACAGAGCTCAGTAGACTTCTAAAAAAGGACGACTTGGTTAAATAGTAACTGTGGTACTATTTATTCAAAGTAAATATATATATATATAAAGATACCACAGGTAAAGCCTGATAACTACAGTGCTTTTAACTAGAAGTAAAAAGAACTCAAAAATGTCTTTTGGCCAGTATAGAAAAAAAAAACTAAATATCTTTAATATTTATTTTTAAAAAATTAATCATGGAAATTAGTATGTACAACATATTTTCAAGTGCCCACAGGTGATACAAATACTGGAAAAGTGGGTCTTCAATTTTCCAACTACCTTAACTTATTTAAGTTTTGATTAGGTTTGAAAACCTGGGGCAGGTTATGTGCTAGGTGAATTATTGGTTGGAGATGGGACACAAGTCCCGATCACAGGCGCCAAATGGATGCCTTATTTTTTGTCACATCATACTAATATTGCACTTCCTGTAGTGAAAGGCACTCCTGCAGAAGCACCCAGCATGCATAATTCCTGAAAAGACATGGATAAGGCATGTCACACTGACTTGCCTTAAGCAAGTTTTTATACATTATCCAACACTGTTTATTTACTTTTTCAAATATATACCAAGGACTCTGAAAACTGAGAGGGTGTGTTTAAGTTTTTTTTAAATAAATAACTGTCTATGAGATCAATGAAATTACAGTCCATCCATGTCAGTAGTACACACATACACTGAGGGGGAAAACGTTGGAGTTGTTATCAGCAAACTGATGTATTTACCCAACAGCCTCAGAAAGACAGGAAATAGAAAACAGAAGAATGGAACAGAAGTGACACAGAGAGAAAAGAGGTGCAGGACAGTCAGGGAACAAGAGGTATTCTTTGCTTGTTTAATCTAAATTGAGACGAACTGGAAATGCATTTTGCACGTATTCATTGGCAGTGTAAAGATGTTATCGTGCCTATGAAAGTCCTTGGAATTGAATTGAGAAAGAGAGAGACTGCAGAAGTGGAGCGAGGGAGGCCAAGGGAAGCAAAAAAAAAAACCCTCAGGAAAAATAAAGATTCATCAGTAACAACGCTTTTTTTTTTTGATTCTGAAAAAAATATGCAAAATATGCAAATATGTTCATTAGTTTCCAAAACATTTCTCATGTTTCAAGGAAATTCATGGTGTGAGTGATGATATCTTTAAATAAGATAATGCTTCAAGATAATATCTCTTGATTTGTGCAAAAAGTTGAGTTCCGCTGCAATCGAGTGCAATGATCTCACACTGCTGGCGGATAGTTTCCTCTGCTTTGAGGGGAAAAAAAAGACTTTTAGGAGCAGATAAAAGTTTGAATCAGATGTAAAGATAAACTGAAAGCGACGTTGCAGACTCCCATGTCGGCAGCAGAGTAATCCAGGGACTGACTGACTGACAAGCATCATCCACCATCTCCCCGCCCAGCGCTCCGACACGCTGCACACACTCCTCTGTCGACGCTTGTCAATCAACATCTCCTTTGGCAGTGTCGGCCAATCCCAGGTTGCCGTTACACCATAACCGTTTGACTGACAAGCTGGGAGCAGGGGAACTGAGAGCCAAAGGTGGAGGGGATTCAGAGGGAGCTGGTGGTGTGGTGACGTGAATGGAAGTGTGTGTGTGTGTGTGTGTGTGAGGATGTGAAGCGAGGCCTCAAACAAACGCGCCGAGGGCAAGAGTCATTAATATGCAGTGGTTGGTTAGAGTGCGCATGCATACACACAGTATGCATGTGTTTGTGCATTTCTGTGTGTGTTTGATAGCCAGCACGAAGGAGCTGCAGTAGTAAGGCCGTCAGGCAGCCTGCCGCTTCCTGTCTGCTTTAATTGCATGTAGCCCTGGAGACTGCACACACACACACACACACACACACACACACACTCACACAAACACACAGACAGTATCCAGCCCAGGGAACCCCTTTACACAGCAGCGCTGACAAAGAGACGAGGTTTACACGGCTAAGATGGGAGCTGAACACTGAGGTCTTTCACTGAGGATGACGGCGGCTCACTGTCGAGACTCGATAAAGACGACAGAGGAAAGAGAATCAACTAGAAGAGCTTTGGGAGTGCGAGCAAAGCAAGGCTGAAACCTCCTAAGAATGAGCAACACAAAGGTTTTTGTAAGCTATTAATCAGATAAATAAAGCGTAAACACAGACTTACGTGTGAATTTTAATTAGCATTTTTCAATTAGACGCTTAAAGTGACTCTCAGAGGCAAGTAACCGAGAAGATAAGTTTTTCACTCTGAGGAAAAACAAATATTTTATTTAGACTGTGGTAGGTGTGTAGCTGAAATGTCAATCTATCACTGGCTAGGTCACGCTTGCAAAAGAGATTTTTAACCTCAATTATTAAAAATAAAGAAAGTGGACATGTTGGATTGACTTACAGAAACTTCTCTTGCTAGGAGTTCTTTTTCATACTCATATTTGATGCTCCTCCCTCATCGGTAAGCAATATCTCTATTTGCAAAAAGTAACATAATGAATCTATAAGTCACCGGTGATGAGGTAAACCTTTGACGCAGTACCACAGTCTATTTCAGGAGGTAAAAATCCCTGGAGAGGAGCATAAAATGTAAGCACTTAGGGGCCGGGCTGGGCTCATTATAAAATCAATGCTCACAGGACTGCTCTCATTTAAAAACATGGTGGGGAAAAGGTCAGAGAGAGAGAGAAAGAGAGATGGAAAAATCTCAATCTAATTCTTTGCTCAAAAAGCCACTTAATATTGGATTCTGTAAATTAAATTTCACACTTGGCTATTCCGGCCAAAGGATAATTACCACAAGCAGAGGAGGGAATGGAAATAACTCGAGGTGGAAAACCTGTTGGATTGGTGATATTGCTTCATGTCTCAGACAACAAATTATAGCAGGGGACAATCAGTGATCACCACACACCATCAATGTAGTTAAAACATGACGATATAAAACAGGCCATGGAACTGAGGGTGACGCTGAAAGAAGAGAATCACAGACTCCAACAGCAACAAGTTTCTTTCCTTCCCAAGATCAGCCCCAGAGGCCGAGGTAAAGTAAGGGTTTTTAAGCCATTTTTGAAATTTCACTTTTCCATTTTTAGTTATGCAGGGAAACATTTTTGTTTTAAAATGGTTTAGAAAAAGAGGAAAATTTGCAGCCCAAACATCCTGTAGGTTCTTTACATTTCTTCAGATAATGAGTTTTTTGAGATGTACTCGTCCATGGATCCTATTTACTGCAAACTGCAGGTAACAATGATATGTGTCTGGGGACATTAAATGCAATAAAATTTTGTACAATGTAAAAAATAGTGTGTCTTAATAAAAAACTTAAAAAAAAAATTTAAACAGTTTTTTTGGTTTGTTCTATTTTATTGGGAAATGCTACTAATACAAGTGGTTGCAAGATACATCTGAGGAGCCAGATGATTACCAGATTTAAAAAAAAAACTCTTCTAAAAAATGCACTGGTTTAACTCTTATTAAAAAGGTCCACAAACACTTGGGAGCGCTCCTGAACAACAACCCGTTTATACATGTTTCATAAATTATGAAAACAACAAAACAAAGAATTGTTGTCTGAACTATGTATTTAATGTCATTTCACAGACGGCACAGAGTCAACTCCTACCTGGTAGGTAGCTGTAGCATCGCTGCTTGTATCTGTTCCCAGATTGGTCAGCTTTTCCTTGAGCTTGTGGTGGGAGCGGTGGCGGAGGCAGTAGACCACGGTGGAGGCCAGCAGAACTCCAATGATACACAGGATTGACACGACGGTGAGAATGAGGAACTTGGTTGACTCTGTCTGGCTATACTTGGTGGGGATCTGGTTAATCTGGCTTCCCTGTGGGTCACAAAAGAACAGATAAAAAGGGTTAATAATTTGCATCTATTATTATTTTTATCTGAGTGGTTCTCTGTGGAGCTGAATAGGTAGAGCGTGGTGCTGCCAGTGTCAAGATAAGAGTTTTGATTCATCCACCCTGCTAAAAATGACTGTGGTCGTGATGGAAGCAGGTGCTTTGGAATAAACTGCAGAGGTGTGAAACTGTGTACCTAAGAGTGTGTATGCTTTCAGGTGAATTTACTGATCAGTCAGACAAGAGGAACTAATCTGCAAAATCATCTGGCAGAGTGTTTGATTGGAACAACCCTGCAGGCTCTCAGACTTTCATGACACATGGTTTGATACTCCTGGATTAAAGCAGCCACCAAACAGGCCAAAAAAAACAAGTCACACTGGAATCCTTCATTTGACAAGATAATATAAGCATGAATTATTTTGCTAATGATGCCCCCCAAAAAAAGTTTGACCTTACATTGGTAGATGAAAGAGTAAATCACGTGGTTCTTTCCTTTTTTGGAAACACATAAACATGCATATCACTGCGCTCGATGAAATGTATAATCACAAGCGTTTGTTCCACCATCTGTGCCCAGGAGTGCATAGAATGCATAAACTCCTGTTTAGCAAAGCATTCTGGATGTCTCTAGACAGCTCAACACACCGCTTGCTATATTGGAGGAATTTTCTACCACCATGCACAGAGGCAACAGACGCTCTGCTGTCTTGAGCAAGTGCCTTGCCAATTCCGACCTCAGCTGCAATTTAATCCAGCGCGGGAGAACCAGATCCTTCAGCAAACAACTAGAGATTAAAGATTTCTTTTCAACCAGTCAGCTGCTTAAGATAACACAATGGACACATACTGTATGATAAAAGTCTCTGTCTGAACTGCTTCACGAGTGTGCAATAATTTGAGAGAGGAGAAGTGAGTCTCATTGAACTGTTCATTATGAACTGCAGCTCCGACTGCTGCTTGCTGTTCATTTTCAGACACCAGTGAGCTCCAGATAATGGGCTTGTTGCATTTTACCTGACTACTACTAGTTAACAATAGGCAACATAATTCCCCCTTATTACGCACAGCATAATGATTTTGCCAACAAAGAGCGAGGCAAGAACCAAAAGAGAAGAGCTACAAATTGCACAGCCAATGACAGGCCCTGTAATTCCTCTTGACAAAGAATTATCAAAAGAAATCAATCGCAAAAACAGCTTTTCTTGACTCGTTCCTTATTTGGAACAATTTTTTTTCATATCTTTGTTGCACAGCAGAGATTACCACTCTTTTACTGGTACAAAAAAATTCAAATGCTTGATGGTCCCAAACACATAAACATGCATATCACTGCGCTCATCATTAGTTTGCCCTACTTGTAATTTTATGTTGCATATTAAGCTTGTTTAAAATCACTTTTGTGTTCTGCCAGAGGAAAATAATGATTTAAAAAAAAAACAGAGGTTCTCTCAACCTCATAGAAAGGCAGCTCGAGGGTAAAGAAGGGGGGCGAACAGAAAAAAAAAATCCCTGTCCCTCAGTGGTAGAGGTCACGGAGATTAGGCGAGGTGTGGCGTGGTGAGTTAATGGAAAGGAGGCTTTGAAAGCAGTAGGGAGAAAGGGGGCAGCCCTGTCGGATCCCTCCTGCCTGCCTGTCAGCACAGAGAAGGCCTGAAACCCTGGGAGGTGGGAAAAGGACCGCTCTACCCTGTTAAAGATTGTTCTGGAATTCTTGTGAGGTTTCAGGGAGTGACCCCCACCGCGCCCCTACACCGTCACCACCACCATCACCACTCGATAATGCCCCCTCCCTCCATCGCCACCACCCCACCCCCTATGATTTCATTCATTGCTTCTGCTGCATTCAGCACC
>VUQI01056334.1:0-10287 GCA_015106735.1 Paratilapia polleni | reverse complement strand
TACACCACTTGCATTTAATCATTAGCTATTATTAACTCTTTCTCTCTCCCATAGTGTCTCTTTTGTCCCATCTCCCTCTGCACTCTTCTGTTTCCCCTCATCCCCAACCGGTCACAGCAGATGGCTGCCCCTCCCTGAGCCTGGTTCTGCCGGAGGTTTCTTCCTGTTAAAAGGGAGTTTTTCCTTCCCACTTTTGCCAAGTACTTGCTCATAGGGGGTCGTCTGACTGCTGGGGTTTTCTGTCTAATATTGTAGGGTCTTTACCCTAAAATATAAAGCGCCTTGAGGCGACTGTTGTGATTTGGCGCTATATAAATAAAATTGAATTGAATTGAATTAATTAGCCCCTGATCAAATCTTAGAGTTTAAGAGGCATGGTGGAAAAGCATGACTTCTGAAAAGATGCTTACAGAATGATTACAGGCTCAGTGTTTCAGGCAGTTGTCAGAGTGACTGCCATTCTTTTTACTGTATGTTACACATTAAAAGATTAGCAGGATTTTCATAAATTGTGCCCATCTATGATGAATAAAATCTTTAATTTGTTTAATTTATTATACTACTTTGAAAAGTGTCATTTGAGTACACAAACTGCCACATAAAGAAAACCATTTTTTAGCACACATAGTATCTCAGGTTGCTATGACTTTCTGCGCAGCTCCACAGCTCATTGTTATCCTTAGTATCATTTCAGAGCCTAGTGGAGACACAAGGGCTGCCATTGAGTGTGTTTGGTCTATCGCCACAGTCTATTTTACACCCCACTAGCTTTGGATGAACCCATAAAATTACCGTGTCGTCCAGGCCTCGCCCTGGTAAACCTGGCACTGGCAATGCTCAAATGTGCTTCACTGCTATTGAAACTCATATAAATTCATGACCTCTTTCCTTCTGTGTGTGAGAAAACAGAAACCTAACAAGATGTCTTGCATATCTTAGTTTACTTATGTGGAATCACAGCTTTTAGAGTTAACTGTAAACAATTATTTTCAATGGATTATGTATCCAAGGAGTTCATTTTCAAAACAAAAAGAGGTGGCAAGAGTTCACACCGGGAAGACTGAAATTGTTGGAAATAAGAGGCTTTGCTAATGATCTTGCTAATTTGATGGACATGCACAAAGAGTTTGGAAAAGGCTGAGAAGGACAGGGTAGTTTGGAACATCATAAACAGTTTATTTATGCATGCAATGGTAATTAGCTTCCCTATTTTCTCTCATCATTTACTGGCCACCTGAGATGTCCTTGAATAAGGCAAATAAACAATTACGCACATACACACCATTCCCTATAACTCTGACTGGGCTGATTCCACTGAGAAACTGAGGTGAGGAACCTGTAAGGTGTTTATTGTTGATTTACCCATGCTACTCTGGTCCTGATATAGCCCACTGTCATCAGTAGGCGAGCTCCTAAAGGGCATTTCAACTGCAGATGCTTTCCTGGAGGACCAAGAAGTTTTTAAAACTGCTTCCACACAGCAGGTATAGTGTGAGTAGTATGCTAGCAGAGCAGTAGGCGCAGCTGACAATTCAGCTCATGTTTATGCATAGACAGTAATGTGCAGATACCTGGATTGTTTCGCTTGACTGTTAAAGGCAAACAGAGATAGCAGAAAGTTAATAAATGTGACAGAGATAAACTTGTGATTGGAAGTATACAGCGTCCTCTGTAAAACACGGTAGAGGCACTGTCATGCATTAGCATTCATGGCTTCAAATGGCTCTGGGTCACCAGTGTGTTTTAATATTGTAAAGAACTTTACTAACTACTCAGATTCAGTTAAATGTAGCAAAGTTAATTGGATGGTGCCTTACAGTGCAAACAGAAAATGACTCAAAACATACCACAAAACCAATCCAGGACTTTATCAGGTAAAGAAATGGAATGCAATGACCAAGTCAGTCGCCTGATCCCAGCCCAATCAAGCATGCATCTAACTTGTTGAAAACAAAACTAAAGGCCCAAACACCAACAAACCATCAGTAGCTGAAAACAGCTGCAGGAAAGGAAAGTTGTGTTACCGTCTATTTATATGCAGTCCCAACTGTAGATCTGTTGGGCATTTCATAATACATTATGCAGACAGATGATTGTACTGTGTTTTCCTACAGCAATTACTATTGAATTCAATTTAAACAGTGTAATCTTCCCCAAGGCCAGAAAACTTTTTTTAATGCCTGTACATACTTCATTTTTGTCCAAGACTGACCAAGCAGAATTAATGTTAGTTTCACTAAAATCTCCATCCAAGGGGATGAAACATCCCCTATGAAAAGCGCTCATAATACAGATGTACTGTATATAGTATGTCAGCTTCTGCTCCCAAAACAGACAGCTCTTTTTTTTTTTAGATATTTTAATTAAGGTTGATTCAAATGTCAAATTGGGGACCATTACAAATTATTTTTCAAGATATCGACAAATAGATCTCTCATTCTGGTGTAGAAGAACACACAATGCACCAGAGAGGAAAAGAATAGCTGGTGGAGAAACAATTTCTATTATCGCAATTAATAATCTCTGTTGATAAATTACCTGCATCAAAATACACCAAAATGAACGTGGAAATAAAAATGTGTAAACGCAGACTGGCAGAAATAGGCATTTGGTTACTTTATTGTTTAATTAATTAGTCCTGATGTGCCTTTGATGAAGAACACCACTACGTAATGAAAAAAATCACTGTACATACCACTTATTCTGCTACCTATCAATTAAACAATCCAGTCACTACTCTGACGAAGGGAATTTCAGTCCTTTTGGAAATGTAGACTTCCACTATGACATTACTGTATTTATGGCTCCAGTTCAGTGGTTCATAAAAAACATTACCATGACTATCAGTCATTTTAACTTTCTGACCCCCTGTCTGTAAAAGTGAGTGCTGACCACAAGGCAATCTTTAATCCATATACCATTCCTCGCATTTGGGTTCAATAAAAATGCACTTAAAAAAGAATTTTTAAAAAATGCAACAGAAAGATGGACAGACCACATACCTACATTTTTACCTTTTTAGGAGGCACATGAGTGGGGGCTAAAGCAATGTCTCAGTGTGAACAACTTGTAATTAAAGCATATTCACTTTTCAGCAGCCATCCTCTGACAGCCTTCAAATGGATTCTGCACCGGTGCGCCGGCAAACACCTGTCGGCCCCCGGATAGAGAGAGCGCGGCCTGCCTCGTCCTTTTATATTTCAGTTATTATTTCATTACTCATGCTGTGCTTACATTCTGTCTCGCCTTGGGTACCCCCTAAGGTCCCCACTACCACTACCCACACATACACGTACAAACACACACACAAACACTCTCTCCCTCCATCTTTTGAGTAAAGAGCAAGCATTTTATGAAAAATGAATAAAGGAGCAGGAGCTCTGTAAGCTATGCAAAAATAGAGTGTATTTAGGGGAGGAGTGACTGAATTATACACATGGAGAGGAAGCAGGAATGAAGAAAAAGAAAAAGGAGGCATAAATGTGTAGCATTTGCAGCCATTCTGCTTTGTTTGATCTCTGTGCGAGAGCCAAATGGGGTAGGTCTTAATTTGATAGTTTGTCTGTGACACATGCACCCTCACATCAAGGCATAAACTCTATGTGAGTGTGTAAATAAAGTATTTCTTTATAAGACAGCAATGCCCTCTCAACAAATTTCTCTATCGTTCGAACAAATTCATTCTAATGAATCCCTACACACAACATGAATGAATGCTAACTGCAATAAAGGTTTTTAGGTAGCTGTAATAGTTAATGTTTTAGAACAACTTGCTTTTCGATAACCGGGAATTGATAATGAATCCATCTAGAAATAGCCTATTTATACTAATGTGGAGTTTGTTAGTTTTTTTTCACTGACTAATACAGCAAATTAACCAGTGAGAAAATGCTGTTCAATTAAGGCTAGCTGTGTCACTTCTTTTTCAGAGCAACTGTAGTACTTTACGGTTGTGGGTTTGATTTAGTAATTGAAGATGAGAAAGCTAACTGAAGAGCTATGATGCTGCCCCCAGGCCAAACCAGTTCTTACAGATTCCAATGTGCTGACAAGGATAGACCTGTGCTCATTAACTACAAGCTTACAAAGTATAACATTGTCATGGAGAAATACTTTATTTCTTTTCTTTACCTCTTACACTGTGTAAGCTTTGTTCTGGAGAAACATTGAAGTTGTTGGTTATATTTTACTTTCAGATAATAAAAACTGGCATGGATGAAGATAAAGTACAGTGCTTAGCAAATTTATTAGACCACCACCCAGTGTAAGGTTTATGCCACAGCTGCCCTAAATTAACCGTATTGGTAATTACCAAAATCATTTTTTATGTTTCTTTAATGGTTAATCCTCCAGTATGAGCAATAGTTCTCCAGGCTTTCTGAAAGACTTTCAAAGTTTTTCTTTGGACATGGGTCACTTTTTCATCCATTTTCCAGTCCAGTTCATATACCTGACTATTTTAAGAGGAATGTTTGTTTTTGTTTTTTTTTTTGTTAAGCCACTTAACCCTGACCTATGAATCATTCAAGCATAAAAAAGGCACCTAACTCAAAGGATGAACCAGTGTTCATAACAGAAAACCTAGCAAAGAAACAGTTTGTACCTTTAGGCACTTTGTTACTAGGAGCCTGTCCCAAAAACACATTTCTTTCTCACACAACATTTCTTTAGTTGAATCTACAAAAAATGCTGAAGATATCACAGTTATCTTCCCAACCAGTTATTAGCTGAAGACTTGGCATTATCTCAGCATAGTGTGCAGTGTGTCGTTAAAAAAATTGAAGAAACTGAAATTGAAAAGAAATCCAGCAAAGACCAGACGCAGGACCTGAGAGATGCATCTGGCCCTTCAGTTGATCCATCCACTGTTCGCTAAAACCTCATCAGAAAGGGTCTCAGTGGAAGGATGGCTGTCAAGAAGCCATTCCTAAGGAAGGGAAATAGGGAGAAATGGCTGAGGTATGTCAAATTAAACAAGAACTGGACTGAAAAATGGTGGCAACAGGTCTTTTTGAGTGATTAATCCTAATTTGAAATTTTTGATTCAAATTGCTGATATACAGTATGAGGAGGTCCTCCATGGAGGAGGTCAGGAGAGAGGTACAACAGTGAGTGTCTATAAACATCTGTAAAACATGGTGGAGGCTCTGTCATGGCTTGGGGCTGCATTTCATCCAGTGCTGTTGGGGATCTTGTCAAAACTGAATTATGAATGCAGAAAAGTAGTGTCAGAGTTTGATCCACCATGCAATACTATCTGGAAAATGTCTGATTGGCAAAAGCTTTAGTTTTCAGCATGAGGATGATCCCAAACACACTGCCAATGCAGTAAAAGCATACCTGGTTAGAAAAACACACAATGAAACACTATTAGTCATGAATTGGCTTCCCCAGAGCCCAGACCTCAACATTATTGAAGCAGTGTGGGATCATCTTGACAGAGAACAGAACAAAAGGCAGCCAACATCCAAAGAAGAGCTTTGGAACGTCTTTCAAGAAGCCTGGAGAACTATTTCTGAAGACTACTTAAAGAAATTACAAGGAAGCTGCCTAAGAGAGTTCAGGCTGTGCTGAAGAATAAAGGTGGTCATATCAAATACTGGCTTTCAAACTCGTTAGAACTGTGTAAAACTGTTTTTGCCTTATATACTGCATTTCAATTTATGTTTCCATGTTTCAGTAAATCTCTGCACTTATTTCCGTTTTCCTAGCAAAATGTAAAGAAATGAGGGGTGGCTCAAGACTTTTGCACACTACTGTACTTTTCCAAAACCAATTAGGAGGGGCTCACCTCCAGAAGCCAGAACCAGAAGCCCCCTGCCCAGTTTCTTTTTTATGTTATATATTCTGTGTTTTCAGTTTACAAGGCAGTCTAATCTCGCTGTCCTGCTGTAAACCTTCCCCTCATTAAGATCATAATATTTTGCTATCATTCAAACTGCTATTGAAACTGATTAGAAGTTTGAGCTTCTGCTGGCAAAACTTGCATTAGCTGATAGCCATCCTCCACCTTCCTGTCCAAATATTGTAGCTCATGGCTCCAATAAAAAAACAAAAAACTAAATAAATAAAAAAATATCAACATGGTGTGGCCAAAATGCTGATGGTGAGGTTTCAAAATGCAGAGTTGAAAACTAGCAGGTAACCTCTAGGTGGCTACATTCATCACTTGCATACACCCTATGATGCCATCACATTAAACAAATTTGGAAAACATAAAACATTTGGGGCGGCTGTGACTCAGGAGGTAGAGCAGGTCATCTACTAATTGGAAGGTTGGTGGTTCGATTCCTGGTTACCCCAGTCTGCATGCCAAAGTGTCGTTGGGCAAGATACTGAAACCCCAAATTGGGGTTCAGTATCATGAAATTATGAATGTTTGAGTGAATGTTAGAAAAAAGTGCTTGTATAAATGTGTGTGTGAATGAGACATGTAGTATCTTTATACAACATGTCTCTCAAGGGAACCTTCCTTTGAGTACTCACATAGAGTAGAAAAGCGCTATATAAGTACCAGTCCATAAAATTGGAATGAAATTGACAACTATGATATAAAGAGGTCTGCATGATTTTTGAGAGCTCTCACCAAATACATGATCAAAATGTACAAAGCTGACCTGTGTACTCAGACAGGCAATTTGGGCAAATTGTGGTCAGTCTTGCTCTCACAAAAGGTACTCTGAAACTTCACTGCGGAAGAGTCAAAATTCTCCACAAAAACCTCTCCCTGAGAGGCAACACAGGTGAAATTTTCAAGTCTGAATAAAACTATTATAACTTGCAATCAAATAAATTTTATGACTGCTCCAAGCATCAGAAAATCATGTTAAAATGAGGTAAAATGAGGCAAAATCATGTTTTTGTCAGAACGACTTTTTTGAGCACCAATATAATGACATATATCATAGTTTTAATAGCAAAACTGGACCAATTTAATGTATATGACATAGAAACTGTATCTTTATGTATGTTGTATACATGTATAATGTTCCTTCCTCTGTCTTCATGAACCTAAAGAAGTCCAGTTGCCTTTTTTTCAAGCTCTCAAGACATGCTACTTTTCACTTTCATACCATTGAGTCCCTCTGCATCCTGGACATCTAGGAACGGTGCAGGTCCCCAAATTCGGATGGTCCCATCATCTGAGGCGCTGGCCAACAGTCCAGGCAGGACGGGGTTCCAGCTCACACAATTGACTGTGCGGGTGTGACCAGTCAGCTCTGCGATGGGCAGCTCACTGCGCCGGTGCCAGATGTAAACTTTGTGGTCTGGCAGGAGAGAAATGACTTCATCAGCTGTGATCAGTTTGTTGGAAGTCGATTATTTTGTATGAGAAACTAACCAGTCATGCCATGACAGTGATACTCTTTTAAATTCAATCATGTTTTTAATCTTTTTTCTCAATCCAGAAATAAGCTTAGCCAAACTAAAATATTATGTTGTTTTACCTTCACTACCACTGGCAATGAAGTCTTCATTGTGCCCGCCGAAGCAGGAATGGATGGTGTAGAAGCCCTGGGTGACCCCTTGGTACTTCCTCACCAGCACCCGGTCCTGCAGGTCCCAAAGGTGCACTCCCTGCAAACACATGGTGTTTAATGAGAGGCACAACACAAAGTTGAACTGGTAATTAAGCAAGCAGCTGAGGTCCAAATGAAGGGAAAGAACATTGGGGTTTTAAATTCTGGCCTTTGTAATGAGTTGCTCACCTGAGTAGCAACATTGAGCAGAGCTAACCTTCCATTTTTGGAAACAGTGAAAGACATGATGGGATGGTCCTCCTGCACTCTGGAATGACACAATATACAAAAAAGTGAAAGCAAATATTATTTCAAGTCAAAACAAAACATGTGTAAGTCACAATACAATTTCTATGTTGCTTTCAGTGTCCCTACACATCCAGTACAAAATTCCAGACATCTCTGCAGATTGTTCAGACCATACTTGACATTGAGTACACAAAAACTGAGTAGAAAAGCGCTATATAAGTACCAGTCCATTTACCATTTACTTGACATCCGAGTACAAACACGTGCATGCTTATTATGTACTAAGAGGCATTAAAAATGCACAACATAGGATTTCATATGTATTACAATTCTTGCAGCATTCTTCCTGGCGGTCAGCATGCCAATTGCCTGATCCCTGCTTGTGTGTGGTAGTCGTGGGATTAGGGTTGGATTAGGGTTAGGGGGTTAGGGTTAGGATCTGGTATCAGACTACCAATCACACCATGTGGATGTGGCAACTTGGCCCTGCAAGACTACTCGCATGAAATGAGATACTAATCGCCTTTTTTATTACTGTCAATTGTTTTGCTGTATTTATTTATATGTATGAAAAATTTTACATTGGTACTTGTTGAATTGTTAATGCCTCTTAGTAAAAATAATGTTTCTTCCGGAATTTGTGTCTCCTCCTGGTCTTGAACCAGGGATCTTCCACATGTTAAGCAATTGTGTTAACCACTACACTGTGGAGCCACTATTATGTAAATGAAATTGTTTCAAATTATTAGCACGTATGTTACATTCTGACCATGCATGCTATTATGCTGTCAAAATAACAACAAGAAAACTGAAGCTCATTCTGAATAACCCCAAGTTTCATAATATATGGCTGTTTGGCAAGATATTGCCACATTTTCTTTCAAACTAATTAGGTATTGGGTCTCTAGATTTATAAGAAGGACTTAGTACTTGTAAGAAACTTGTCAGGTGATACACATACTGTAATATATTTAGGGATGCACAGATATATTGGCCAAACATCACTATCGGCCAATATTGGCCTTTGTTGACTGATATCAGCATACTGGAAAAATAATCCCCAAGATCCGTGCAATGATTATCTGCTGTGTCACATTCATTTTGCACTGGCTAAATGTTTAGTATCTACAGTATATACTGTGATGAAGAGCTGAAAGACTTTAAAAAACTAATAGCAAAGACTTCTTTGTTTCCCTGGTACCAAAGGAGCAATAAATAAGAAAAACAAAATGAACAGAAAAAAATGTCAGTATCTTCATCTCATCTCATACAAGCTTATTTCCTGGAACATGAGTTTAGTACTCCGTTACACTTACACTTTTCTCAATAGATTTATTCAAGACTGTAGAAGATAAATGCATCTCTTATAACTATTTTTTTCTCCCAACCCCAGTGTCTTCAAGTGGGTCCTTGGATCCTTAAAACGGGTGCAGAGACACCTCCAGAAACACTGAGAACAGATGGAGATACTTAAATTACTCTGCCCAGTCAGGGTAGTGATGACTTACATGTTTCTGTCTGTCAGGTCCTCAAAATTGTATCCTCTGATGCGTTGGTGGGTGTCGGATGCAAGGACTGTCCGGCTGTCATTCAGACACCACAGGCACTGCACCCGAACTCCTTCCCATGAGTCCAGCAGGTTTCCATCCAGGTCCTGGGAGTTAGGAAGAAACAAAATTAATTCAGAAGCAAGTCAACAATAGACTACTGCAAGAAAAAAATTCAATGATCATCCCACAATACACTCATTGGCCACCTTCGTGATTACACTATGCTGGACCCCCTTTTCAGTTTAGAACTGAATTAATTCTTTGCAGCACAGATTCAACAAAATGCTGGAAACATTTCTGACATTTTGCTCTAGATCTGCAGGCAGCCCTTTAAATTGTATGAGTCTCCTATTCCACCAATTCCCAAAGGTGATCCTAAGGTGAGTGGATTTATATCCAATTGTGGATATAAATCTTTGTATTCATGGTCATTTTTCATAAATCTCAATTGTGAAATTGTGTACATGTGCATGAAGCTGATTTCAACTCCCATCCTTAACCATGACATCAATGTAGACATTTATGCATTTTCATATAAATTCCTTGTTTGCACCTCAAGTTAAGTGGCATAGCAGTTAGGATGAAAAGCAAAAAGATAGTTTCATAAAATGTGATGTGTGTGTCAGCATATACTAAGCAGAGAGGCTGGGGAAATAAGAGTATTTTGGTAGTCTCATTACTGGTCTCAGTAGCAGAACAAAAAAACACTTAAGGAAAAGAGGCCATTAAGTCGGAGCTTTAAGCAAAGGATGCTGGCAGAGTTGTAAAAAGAAAAAAAACTAACAACAAATATAAAATGACATCATTTCAGAAGAGGAGAGCAGACGATTATGGATAGCTGCAGTCTTTTATAGCAAGTAGGTGTACTTATAAACTGAAAAAAAATCTGATAAGAAATGCAGGTTTTGTGAAGTTGGCTGTCTTGTTAAATTCTCAACTTGACTAGCTCTAAAATCTGTGCATATATA
>VUQI01056332.1:0-10631 GCA_015106735.1 Paratilapia polleni | reverse complement strand
CAGGACTAATAGTTGTCCTGTGAACAGATTCTCCCACCTGAGCTGTGGATCTCTGCAGCTCCTCCAGAGTTACCACAGGCCTCTTGGCTGCTTCTCTGATTAATGCTCTCCTTGCCCGGCCTGTCAGTTTAGGTGGACGGCCATGTTTTTATAGGTTTGCAGTTGAGCCATACTCTTTCCATTTTCGCATGATGGATTGAACAGTGCTCCATGAGATGTTCAAAGCTTGGGATATGTTTTTATAACCTAACCCTGCTTTAAACTTCTCTACAACTACATCCCTGACCTGTCTGGTGTGTTCCTTGGTCTTCATGATGCTGTTTGTTCACTAATGTTCTCTAACAAACCTCTGAGGCCTTCACAGAACAGCTGTATTTATACTGAGATTAAAGTGCGCACAGGTGGACTCTATTTACTAATTAGGGGACTTCTGAAGGCAGCTGGTTGCACTGGATTTTATTTAGAGATATCAGAGTAAAGGGGGCTGAATACTAATGCACGCCACACTTTTCAGATGTTTATTTGTAAAAAAAATGTGAACATTATGTATCATTTTCCTTCCACTTCACAATTATGCTGTACTTTGTGTTGGTCTATCACATAAAATCCCAATAAAATAGCTTTAAGTTTGTGGTTGTAACGTTTGTCACGTTACAGGGTTTCTAATTAGAAAATTATTAGAAAATTATTAGAAACAGAGTTTCTAATAACTTTAATAATCACACTAAACATGGCTTTTTCCACTAGCCAGAAAGGTGTGAAAAAGGAAGCCAATGCAGAAGTGCTTTAAACCTGAGTTCCTCATAGCTGGGGGTGACCTATATTCTGGTTGTATAGAAGTCTATGGGAAACTGACCTTTCAATCACAAGTTGTTACCCAGTGAGGGTGTGGTGTCCTTGGTTTCAGAGTCACTCATCACATCTGGTTTTAAAACACCACGATGGCGATGATGAAAACACTCGCTTGAGACTTTACAATGACAGTTCACTAACCAGTCAATGGGGGATGAATCATGGTGGCTACAATACTGTGTAGTCTTGAGCCACCAATTATTTCTTAATGTTTTCCTTCCAAGGAGCCAGACTTTCTTGTAATTTTTATAGTGGTGTTGAGTAATAGTTCTCAAGGTTTTCTGAGCATCTTTCAAAGTTTTTCTTTGGACATTGGCTGCTTTTTCACTCATTTTCAGTCCAGTCCTTGTTCCTTAACACTGACCTATGAATCATTCAAGCATAAAAAGGCACCTAACTCAAAGGATGAACCAGTGTTGCATCTACACATAACAGACTTTTTTTTTAAAGAACCAATTTTAACTGTATCTTTAGGCACTTTGTTACTAGCAGCCTGATGAAAAATACCAAAGATAACACAGTTTGATAGGCATAAAATTGTATTTTTGCACCAACAAGGTGATTCCCAAAGAGCTATTACCTGAAAACTTGGCATATTTCAGCATGGTGTGGTCCTTAAAGAATTAGAGGAAACTGGATAGGTGGAGGACAAAAGAAGTAGCAGGCCTAAAAAACTATCTACAGCCATCTGTAAAACACGGTGGAGGCTCTGTCATGGTTTGGGGCTGCATTTCAGTCAGTCGTGTTGGGGATCTTGTCAAAACTGATGGAAAAATGAACACAGAAAACTACCATCGGATTTCCACCGCACAGCACCACCTGGAAAGCATCTGATTGGCAATGGCTTCATGTGAAACCGCATGTTAGGTAGCCCTAATTATTTAAACATAATCTGAATATCTTTGCTCTTTCTGATTGACAGACACAGAGCCAGGCCACATCCCTGGCTCCATCAGCGTTCCCTTCCATTCCTTCCTGTCACCTTCCGGCCACTTCCTGCCACAGGAACAACTCCAGGATCTGTTCGCCCGTGCTGGTGTGGACCTCAGCCGCCCTATTTGTGTCTTGTGTGGCTCTGCGGTGACTGCATGCCATGTGGCGCTGGCGGCCCACGAGTGCGGACACCCAGGGGTGTCGGTGTATGACGGTGGGTGGTCGGAGTGGTACACCCGCGCCGTGCCTGAGCACGTCATATCTGAAGGCAGAGGGAAACATTTGTGACTACAAGAGCAGTGTCTGATGGCGTTAGACTGGATCAGAATGGGACTGGATCACAATAAACTCACTTGTTGTTATTTAGTAAGATGTAAAGGAGTAGTTTGGCTCTTTGGGATTTATATGACTCCATCCTGTGAAACCACAGCCAGAAGCAGGTTAGCAAAATTCCCCAGAATCTCCAACAGTTCCCTTAGCAATAATATATCACTTGGGATTTTTTTTTTTTATTATTCATCTATTGTGATTCATGATTAAACTCATCAATGTGTGAACACTAAACTGGACTTTTAAATGAGTTTTCTGCAGGTGGAGAAGGTTTGTTGGCAGCTCGTGGACTAAAAGAGACCTGCACTTTGTAATTTTGTCTAATCTTTGTTAAAATAAATATGAACATGTTTATCGAGGCTGCGACTGATTAGAAAGAACAGAAGACTAACAAAGAGCAGAGGCTAGTGTAGTAGGATCTTAGAATAATGCAGTTTGACTCCTGAACTTTTGACCTGTTAGCTGATTAGAGCCTAATGGTGTGTCGTCCCCCCCCCCCTTTCAAAATAAGATATCCTCCACTGGGGGAAAAAAAAGAGTTTGTGTCCACTAAATAAACTAAAATAATATATCAGCATTGTTGCTTAAAAATTTCTCATGTCTCATCTTATTACAAATTGTCAATTACTGTACACAATTTTGAAAGATTATTTGTTTTTTTTTTTGTTTTTCTGTGGAGACTTAAGTGGTTTTCAGGCAGTGTTGATGCTAAAAATATTACCTTTAATATAACAAGTTAGCGAACCTTGCCACTTACAATAATAATTTTGTAAAATTTGTAGTTTGTTCAGGTTTAGGGTTGAACAAAAAGTTTGCCAACCTCTCAATAACAATGGTTTATTATCTTAAAATAGTCTTACGTTCAATTAAAAGAAAAAGAAAACACATTATGCACCAAAACCCACTTTGCTGTGACATTTTTTTTACTATTCATACACATTACATAGGGATTCTGACGTTTTTTCATTACCTAGGAAATGAGTTGTTGGTGAAATAACCTCTAATGTCAAAGCTCTCCTTAACTTAAAAGGAAGTAAAATTTTTAGCTGAACTTCCTCTTGTATTATAGAAGCCTCTTGTTGAGTTAGTCATTTCTGTGTAATGCAGCTTAGATATTCTCTTTTACGGATGTTGTACAAGTCACACAGAGAGGAGTCAGCCGAATTCTTCATCTCTGCTGTTCCAGCCTGGGAGTAGCCATCCTGTCCTGGCTCTTACTGGTGAGTGCGCTGATCTGATAAAAAATATTTCTGTTATCATGCTGTGAACATGAGGTCCTCTGGCAAAGTTGTTGGAGATAGCTTAAAGTGGCAGTGGACTGCCAGAAGACTCTGTGTTTTATCAAGTTTTGTTTTTCAGTCCTAACTAATTCATTTTTTAATGAATTGAATTCCTAATAACAAGCACAGTTATACACCTTTCCTCAAATCACAACCTCAAGTTCCAGTGAGACCAAAAACAAATCAAACTACAAATGAAAAAAGGAAGGTGTCTTGTTTCAAGACTGACTATTTTCAGGGCTGGTAACATTAAATATGTCTTAGTAAAGATAATATGAATCTCTTTCCACTTTACAACTACAAAATCAATTTGTTCTCTGATTTTCTGTAATATCAAATTGTTTTGAATCGTCCACTTGAGGGCAGCAAAGCTTTAGATCTGTTGTAGTAAGAGCTCAGATGACAACATGGAACATCTAATCATTAGTACTTTTAATTAGTTTCTCTGCAGTTAGTGTCTGTGAGGTCAAACCAAAACACTTGTAAATATGAATCAGTAACTTTGTTGAGCGTCTGCCATGCAGAGATGTGAGTCTCTGTTGCCTCTAACGGAGTTTGTTGGTTTACAAAAAGGTGAAGTTAAGCACATGTGTGATGTGATACTGGACAACTTCTGTTTTGACCCTCTCTTAGTAAGCATGGGGTTCCTGCAGCTGGTTTTAAACTTTTATTGCAAACATTTAGTTTAGCAGTGTGCATTGCTGGAGGCACACAGGAAAAAAGTTATTTGAAACAAACCAGCAACTCTACAATTAGAAACTTCCATTAAGGAGACCTGTTATGCTAATTTCCAGCTCCATATTCTTATCTTGGAGTCAATTAAAGTAGGAATGCAGCATGTAGGATTTACAGTTCATTAAACATTATCCATCTTATACTGGGCGTCAATAGTTCCTCTCAGTTTGTCGCTGTCTGAAACAAGTCGTTCTAACTCTCTTCCCCTTCCCCTTCCCTTTAAGCCAGCTACTTCTGATTGGCTGCCACTCGTAAACAAAGTTGGGTGGCATTATGTGGGTTAGCTTCTTGACCAACTTTAAGTAGTAAAATATATGATTTCTTGAACAGGCTTAGGCTAGAAATCTCCAGCCTGTGCCTTAGTCTAATCACTGAATTTAAGGTCCATATATACAGTGCCTTGCAAAAGTATTCATACCCCTTGAATTTTTCCACATTTTGTCACGTTACAACCACAAACTTAAATGTATTTTATTGGGATTTTATGTGATAGACCAACACAAAGTAGCACATAATTGTGAAGTGGAAGGAAGGCCTGTTTGCCCTGGTGTTGGCAACATGTGCACTGGAACCTGAACATGTGGAGGAACATTATGTTCAGTGATGAGTCCAGATTCTGCCTATGGCAACTGGATCATATGGTCAAAGTGTGGAGAAAATGCAGAGAATGCTATGCTGATTGCTGCACCAATAGGGTAACAGCTTCTGGTGGAGGCAGTGTGATGGTGTCGGACGGCATTTTCTTCACTAGAAAAACGAGGCTTGTCATCATTGGAGGCAATCTCAATGCAGAGAGCTATCGAGATGAGATTCTGCAACCAGTGACAATACCATATCTCCAAAGTCTGGGACCGAACTCTATCCTCCAAGATGACAAAGCTCGCCCCCACAGAGTGGGGTTTATCAGAGACTACCTTCAGAATTTGGGAGTGGAGAGGATGGAATGGCCTGCCTGCAGTCCTGACCTCAACCCCACTGAACACTTGTGGGCTTGGGCGTGCTGTTCGTGCCAGAGTGAGCAACACAGCCACATTGGCTGACTTGCGACAAATGCTGGTTGAAGAATGGGATGCCACCCCACAGCAGTGCATGACCAAGCTGGTGACAGCATGAGGAGGAGGTGCCAGGCTGTTGTGGCTGTGTATGGTTCTTCCACATGCTACTGAGGCCCCTGTTTGTTAAATGAATAAATTGTTGAATGGCCCAATATGTCTCATTTCTTCAGACTTCAATCATCCAATCCAATAAATGACACCAAACAAGAGTCTTTTGAGAATTATTTAGGCCACTGTGCTTTTGGAAACCTTCAGTGCAGCAGAAATGTTTTGTAGCCTTCCCCAGATCTGTGCATTGCAACAACCCTGTCTCTGAGCTCTGTAGGCAGCTCCTTTGACCTCATGGCTTGGTTTTTGCTCTGATATGCATCGTCAGCTGTGAGGCCTTCTATAGAGAGGTGTGTGTCTTTCCAAATCTTGTCCAATCAATTTAGTTTACCACAGGTGGAGTCCAATCACAGTATAGAAACATCTCAGCATAAGTATTGGAACTAGCGTTTAAGACCCATCAGGGAAGTGTTTACTCGGTCACTGATAAAGAGAGTCAAAGGGTCTTTTTTTTCTGTAGAGTTCTGTATAACCACTTTTTTGAAACTTGGGAATCAATCCACCCTGTCAACCTCCTGACCCATATTTTCTTTGCCTATGCTTTGCCATGGTTACTTTCTTGTAAATCCACAAATTGCAGTTTGTACACTTTGTTTTTTTTTTTTTATGGATCAAAGAAACCAGATGTAATGATTTTAATTAGTAAACTTTAGAGATGTTGGATGGCAATGTTTGGTGCTTCACTAATAGTGTGGGGATCATTGGCTTTTGCTGCTTGGTTTGGGTAAGCATACACTCAGCTTGAGCTTCGCTCTGGGTCTGGAGGTCTCTTGCTGCTATCTTTTTGTTAGCATGCTGCAGCTGCTTGGAGAGATATATTTTGTTCACAGCAGTGAATAGATTACACTTTTTACCATCACATTCCTCTTCTTTCATGTAATAAGTAATGTAGTATTTCCACCCCTCAAAAGTTATAGACCGCTCTGCCATTTATATCCTGTCTCCAACAAACTGCAGTGTTGCGCAAGTGGTAACAGAGGAACTGCATGCATGCAAGAAGAAAACTAAATTGAGGACAGTGATGTGTTTTATTACTCAGTAACAGACCAATGCATTGTCATAACAGTAACAACATTGCTTTTCACCTATGAAAAGCCAGATAGGAAATGAAATAGATGTTTTCAGACTTCGCACTTTGTAAGGATTAAGCTATTGTTGCAGCAGGTGGTGGTGGCTCACCAAAACTGATCACCAGCAGGACGTGGTTTAGACAACATTTAACAAAGCAAGGCTTAAACAAGAACAAGACAAGATAAAAACAAGAACAAGGCAAGACAAAAAAAAGCAGCAGGGAAGACTTGTAACAAGAGGAAACACAGTTATCCGGGGTCCACCCTACTAAAATCCTCATACAGCAATCCTACTCATGACCCTTAAAGAGTAAGACAGCCAGACGACTTCCAGGGGAAATGAATCCAGTCAGCAAACGCTGGGGTTAAGCTATAGCAGAAAAAGGAGTCACCAAATGTGCTTCCAGCAGCTAAATACATTTGCTCCACTTTCCACATAAATGCGATCATCACTGCCATCTACAACTAAAATTAGCCAAATGCCAGGAGAGACTGAATAGGCCACAGCTGCTCCTTAAAACCAACCTCTGTTTAGAAAGCTAGGTGAGGGGTCTCTGTCCATGCTTCGTTCACTGACACTTTACAGGAGTGGAACATTTTCCACAAACACTACCCCACTACACTAACAAGAGTAATTATTTTATTTGGTAAGCTTTAGAGGTCCTGGAAGCCAAGCTAGCTGTTTCCCCTGTTTCCAGCCTTTATGCTATGCTAGGCTAACCTTCATATTTCCTGTATAGACATAAGAGATATCGGTCTTTCCATCAAGCTCTCAGTAAGAAAGCACATTTCCCAACTGCTCATTTAAACTGCCCTTAGAAAGACTGGAACCTATAATTTAAGTGAGCAAAGTAAACAAAACAGAGGCATGAAATTACAGTTTGTGTGTCTGTTTTGAAGGCATTTAAGCACGAGTTTGGAAAACACACAACTTTCACTTCATAGTAACGCTTAAACATTTTTAGAGGTAACAAATAATAGAAACTGAGTACAAAGGGAACAGAAAGTCACAAAACCAGTCAACACAGAAAAAGGGGTTTTTCACCATGCTCTTTCACATTTCTTGAAACACTGAGAGCATATCACCCATTTACTACCATAAGGGAAACCACAGCACCACAACCTCTTTTTTTCCCCTCAGAAGCTTTTCCAATACGTCACTTCAGAGACCAGAAAGTCAAGCTGTAGACAAAATGTTTTCAGTACGGCCTGAATAACTCTGAACACTGGACCGGTAAGTTCTTGTGTGATTCTGTTTGGTGTACTAGTTGATTTCTTACATAGATCAAACATGATTTTCAGTGTTAGTGAATGAATGAGCCTGTGGTGAGAAATGATGCTGTAGCAGAACTCGCAATTGTGATTGAGAAGGCGATAAAGTTGTTTATTCTGAAGACAGATTAGAAGGTGCCGGTTAGGGTTTGTGCATGTGACAAGGAACACGTGAGTAACATTGGAGATAAAAAGATTTTTCTGATAACATTTCATTCAGTGGATAAAATAGTAGTAAGTAAAGACCCACCTATTACCTTGTTACTAGAGTTTTCACTGCAATGTCCATAACATAATTGTGTGTGTGTGTGTGTGTGTGTGTGTGGTGGGGGTGGGGACAAAACAGAACAAAAAAAAAACAAAACAAAAAAAAACTTCTTAGCCCGATTATAATGAATGCAACACTAAAGATAGCCTTATAACACAAATACTGTCCAAGTATAGTATTTAGTATTTAGTATTTAGACACAAAGGTTGTGTCACGTGAGCTTCAAATTGAAAGTCTTGTCCCAGTAAAAGACCTACTGCTGTCTTTTTGAAATACTGACTGGTAACGGTACATGCAAACAGACACAGGAACACATGTGCCTAAGTGATGTGGGAGGTGGTGGGTGGTGGGGTTGTATGTGTGGGAAGGTGACAGAAGATTAAAGAAGCAAAACACTGGAGGTGTGAGGCTGGAGAGAAAGAACGGGACCCACACTTAATGGGTTTTTAAAAGGACACTTGGATAGATGCAGACTCACAAGCAGCTTTGTGGGGTAGGCAAACATTCTACAAAGAGCCTATCATGTTGATGTTACCCACCAACAGTGATTAGGCAAATAAAAGTTTGACATGTTACAAATGTTATCAAACAGTTGGTGTTAAGGCTCAAACACCCAAATTTCCACCTGCCAGCAGCGTTAGAGAAAACAAATCAGGGGATTTATTGAACGTCTGACCAAATTATGTGTCACTTCATGTCGATCAGTCATACTGCTGCTGCTGTCTCAGGATAGGCTGCTTACTCCTACATGCTGCTGTGCTATACTAATTTCACCCACCTTTAACCTTTTCGGTTATGAATAGAAGCTGTAGCTGCATAATCAGCCCAACCATCTCATTTCCAAGTAGCTGCGATGTAAAATTTCTCAGATCCTGCAGCGTCCTCCAACCATACAAATATCTGCTGCTAACTGGGCAGGTTTACATGAATCACTTACAGTAAATGGGACCAGGCTCCACCAACTGGCAACCACTCTCAACTTAGCTTCTTCATCGTCCCTGCCTCTGTTTGGTTGAATACCTGACAAAAAAATAAGCCCCAGTCAGGCCAGTCTGCAGAAAAATGTGCATTCCCTGACACCAACCACCTAACTAATGAAAATTTTATTTTCAGTCATTTAGCGCCTGCTGGAGGTCGCAAGGGATTTTGGTCACCAGGGGGTTGCTGACCAGTCTCTAGGCCTGTGTGAATGGGGTTTGAGATGATGGTTATTAACAATTGGTTATGATCACGATGTGCACAGGAATGAGTGAAACATGTTACCTCATATGTTACCTTAAATGCTAGCAGGGCTGAAACTAGCTCATTTACCACCTATTAGAAGCTATGGCCTCAGATGCCCCTGCACCAGTAATATAAAGAAAAAAAAGTAGTGCAAGAAATGAAGCACAGACTTTCTGGATAGTGAATGAGTTTTTTTTCTTAGTGGAAACAAACATACCTTTCTGGGAAAACAAAGGGGTTAGGATGTGGTTTGTGTTTTCAGTGTGTATTTGTATGCAGTTTGCGGTTGTTTTCTTGCTTGTATATCAGTGAAGTGAGTTAGGAAAGAGAGAAAGAGATCAAAGAGTGTCAGCTTTTTCACTTTGCTCTTGGACCAGTGTAGGGGAAGTCCAAAAGTCAGAAGAGGAAAGATATAAAGAGAACATATACTTACCTTGTGAAAATGGTAAGAAGGAGGCAGAGCATGGAGATACTGTCTGATAAAGTGAGGCAAGAAGAGAAATGTTGATTTGTTAATGTGATTAACAAAGTGGGTTTTCCACCATTGCGCGAATAATCACAAAAGTGGTCAACTGAATCACTCAAATGTCCCATCAGCTGGGAAAGTCTGTGGACTGTCCAGTATGACTTTGACCAGTGTCATTCGTCTCATGACATCAAATTTGTTTCAAAACAACCTTGTGACAGCTGTTTTGAGTTGATATCTTCACCAGACCTGAAAAAGTCAGCATTCTTCCTCACTGCAGGCACCTTAATAGGTCATAGTAGGGAAAGCACAGCTGTATTAGTGATCCTGGCTCACCGTCATCATCCAGGCAATCCGTCAGACACTCTGTCATGTCCAGGCACTTTACAGGTCACGATCTTAACTGGCTAACTCGTATGTCTCAGTCAGCTGGTGTAGAAGAAAGAATGAAAAGATGAGCAGTGAGACACCACAAAGAATAAACAGTAGGAAGGTTGGTGGGATAGTGATCAGAAACATGCATTTCTGGAGCTGGAGATACCTGCAGACAGGTACAGAGAGAGGGGGGGAGAGGGAGGGAGAAGCCAAACTGGGAGAGAGAAGGCACAAAATGATATGCAGTAGAATCATAAAAATGCATGGGAAGTGAAAGAGAGTAGAAGAGAGGTGCCCAGTGCATCATGGGATGCTAATTTTGACAATATTCCCCAGCTGAAAGAAGGCAGTCCTAAAGACCTGCTTTGAGGACTTTGTAAGGGTAATAAACATGCTCCATGGTTTGTCAAGGTGTGAGTACCTGAGGCCAAGGTAATGCCATCCAAAGTAATTATGCTGGATCTATCCATAGTCTGTATTCTATACACAGTGTCAGTACAATATGTAGAAGCATTCACATCATCCAGACTTTTATGTCTTTAAAACACGCTTAAAGCTGAGTAAATGAATAGTTTCATCTGGCTTCATAGATAAAATAGCTGGTTCTGTCATCATAGCAATGGAAATGTATGCAGTGTTTTATAATACTATTACCTATATAAT
>VUQI01056329.1:0-14355 GCA_015106735.1 Paratilapia polleni | reverse complement strand
CTATCACTACGGCCTTCTTCCTCTGCTTGTCCACCACTACTATGTCCGGTTGGTTAGCCATCACCAGTTTGTCCGTCTGTATCTGGAAGTCCCACAGGATCTTAGCTCAGTCATTCTCAACCACCTTTGGAGGTGTATCCCATTTTGACCTCGGGACTTCCAGGCCATACTCGGCACAGATGTTCCTGTACACTATGCCAGCCGCTTGGTTATGGCGTTCCATGTACGCCCTGCCTGCTAGCATCTTGCAACCTGCTGTTATGTGCTGGATTGTCTCAGGGGCATCTCGGCACAGCCTGCACCTGGGGTCTTGCCTGGTGTGATAGACCCCAGCCTCTATCGATCGTGTGCTTAGGGCTTGTTCCTGTGCTGCCATGATTAGTGCCTCTGTGCTGTCTTTCAGTCCGGCTTTGTCCAGCCATTGGTAGGATTTCTCAATATCAGCCACTTCTTCTATCTGCCAATGGTACATGCCGTGCAGGGGCCTGTCCTTCCACGATAGTTCCTGTTCTCGCTCCTCTTCTTTCTCGGGTTTCTACTGCCTGTGGTATTCACCAAGCACATGATCAGTTGTGGCCATCTTCCTGATGGGCTGGGGTCTATCGCACCAGGCAAGACCCCAGGTGCAGGCTGTGCCGAGAGGGGAATTTATTTATTTATTTTTTATGTATCCAGGAAGTGAAACTCTTGAGATTAAGAATATGCTGTGTGAGGCTGTCCGGGGCTAACAGAGACAGCGTTAACTGAGCATGCTCTGTTCCTGAGACTTGAGAGATGGGTGGGGCTCGTGTATATTGAATGTGTATATTGCCAGATTGGCTTTGCTCATACTTATCAGAAAGAAATTTCTTTCCGCTAGCTTGGGTGATTTGGTAGTGGCTCCACAGTGCAGTGGCTTACACATTTGCATAACAAGTGAAAGATCCCTGGTTTGATCCCAGGCGGAGACACAAATCCCTTTGGGAGTGTGTCTGGAAGGGCATCCAGTGTTAAAACCTGCTGTGTGTGGAGCTACCTGTTGTGGTGACCCCCTTGTGACAAGGGAGCAGCTGAAAGTAGCCAGCTGAGGTGACTTGGGGACAATAATACTGAATATGGTGTTCCTCAAGGTAGTATTCTAGGTCCTACTCCATTCTTATTTACATCTTCTGTCTGGGCAAAATGAGCAATGGTACACAACTTTTTAGTTCTGTCCCAACAATCCTGGACAGGTCGCCAGTCCATCACAGACTTTAGCTTATCATTACAAAGAAAATGCAGATTTTAAGTAAATGCTTTAGAATAACAGCACCATCAGCTTTTAGACTGGTTCCTGTAAGGCCTCTTTTCACTCTGCAGTATTCTGTCTGTCCATGTATAAAATATCCAGAGAAAACAAAGGCTTGATTGCACAACCAAAACAGCAGAACAGGAAGAGGATAGCACTTCTGGTCCACAGGCAGCTAAAATGTCAGACAGTGGAGGACGGGTGTAAATGCAGAAACTTTACCTGGGAAAATAAAAAGAGTCCTACTGTCTGAGTTGGGGTCGAATGTACAACGATAGTGAACCTGAGCCGGAGATGGTTTGGCTGGAGATGAACGACTGTTGCCTTTTTTAATCATTTGAGAAACATCAATAACTGCTGATGAGTCCTTTCGTTAGAAGTCACTCAGATCACTGCACACCTGTCTCTTATTTCAGGAGTTTGTAAAAGTCAGAGCACGACAGCAGGATTTAGACTAATATAAAAAGAAGAGATCTCATTAACCCACTGCTAGTCTCATAGCCCAGACTGTGCTGTAGGACTGATCCTAAACTCATTTTGCCTATAAAGCCTTACATAACTGGCACCTCCCAACATCTTTAACTGCCTTTTTTCCATGTGTCAATATGAATTTTTAGCTGTGCTTCTGCTTTACTTTGAAATTTTGGTAGGTTTTGCACAACAAAACCAGCGAGGCTGCGCCTAAACAGGCTCTACTTGGAGAACAGCCATGTCCTTTGATATTTCTAAAGAACTTCTTTAAAAAATGGCTTGTAATTTGAGGTAATGTGACTGATTTTACATTGTAATGTTAGCAGCATTATAATACTCTATATGAAGAGGTGAATCACATAGAACTGTTACAGCTACCACATTAGCTCATTATTCTATTTGCCCCAAAATGTGATGAAAACATTTTGAGAAAATTGAAGTCTAATCAGTACGAATGTGTACTTTTACAGCAACCAACAGACAAAAAGTTTGAGAAGAGAGAAACTTCACATCACATCTGCAGCTCAGCTCCATCAGCAGACGAATCAGAAACCTTCCAAAATGAAATCAGAACTCTGACTGTCTGAATAGAGGGTTGGTCAGATAATTAAACTGTTAATTTTTAATGAGTTTAGGAGCAAATCTGAGCGAATGGCTCCAAGGGGAGACATTTTACAGAGATGGAGACTCAACATTATCTGCTGCCTGATCGACTGATCCTTCGAGCGATCCTTCGATTTGAATCAGCAGCCGCCTCCAACATCTTTGATCACTTCAGGAGCCTCTAAAACATCATCACCAGCTCTGTGAGCCAGGTCAGCTCATTTATGATTGATCTGAGAGAAAGCTGCTTTTTAAGACTGTGCGAACCCAAAAACATGATCAAAGTTTACTGTTTGAGACAAACAGAATTACAGCTCATCTCTCTGCACTTCAGCCTCTCCCTCCTCTCTCTCCGACTGTCTGTCAAACGTTTTCTGCTCAGTCGGATAAAGTGAAAAGTTTGGAAGCGCACGACAGTGGACGGCTCCATCATTTCCTGCCACAGCGCTTCCAGACGACTCCCACTCCCTCTCTGCATTCAGATGATGGACAGACAGTTTTTGGGGAAAAGTCCTCATCCTCAAAACAATTTTTAAAAACTTTCAGCAACTCTGAGGTGCTGCAGATCATTAGCATGAATGGGCCAGGTGCTGGGGAAATGTTAGACACTGGCTTCCCTGAAGGTTCATGCAGGGACTGCAGTGTGACTGAATCACAGCACCTCTTTCACCCTTTTCAGGGATTATCAGGCTTAGTTTCTCTGTCGATGGACTGTGGTGCCTTCCTCACAAATTAGCCGGCTTGATTATCAGCGATCTTTCTTCTCATCAGAGGTGAGAGTTGGGTTCATTCACTGGAAATCCAAACCCACAGTAGCCTTCACTTTGAAGGGAAATTGCCTTCCTGTCATTTGCATCGCACTTTTCACATTTTCAGTAATGCTCGGAGAGTAGCTGGTGAGTGTTTGCAGACAAGTTGGTGTCTTCCACGCAATCTACGGGCAACCATGGAAATCTGCCAGCAACCAAAGCAATCACAAGGAGGTTTTCACCAGCTGGTTGGATAATACACATTTTTCCCTAGCGACGGGTCTCTAAGTCTGTGTGGCGGGGGCTTTATTCATCTGACCCTGCAGTGTCACACGACCAAAATGGTGGACAACTTAACGTCACGTAGTTAGTGGTCACGTGACTGCAAAGCCTCAAAAATATCTCAGTTGATACCCAGCGCAGCAGCTACCTGGCTAACCTTAGCTTGCTCTCTAACGTCCTCATGTGGCGTTTCTGTTGGTGTCTGTGTGGTGATGGGAGCCCCTCGTTTGGTGACGTCACTGATTAGTGGACTCCATTTCTAAGCTAACATTAGCTCGTGTTGCTCACTGTTCATGCTGGGAACAGAAGAGAGGCATCATAAACATCATCACATCCTGTAGATTTTGGTGGAAAATTAATCAAATTTCATCGTCCTTCACATGGAAATCAGTCCGTCACAGGCAGAGAGAGTCAGGAAGGTCTCGTTTAGAGACAACCTTAAACAAACCTGAGTTTGACTCCAGGAACCAGTGCTGCTCATTTTTATATTTTCCATAGGATTTATCCACTGTAAGAAAACAAGACTCTGAACCTCTGAGTAGTACTAAAGTACGAGTGATGCTTTCTGAAAAATGTGTGGGTGGTGAACATCTTCACGAGGACTCGACTGTACGTTCAGCCAGTAAAAAAAAACGCACGCTATCTGGATTCATTCAGCTCAGCAGCGACGAAGCAACGCCTCAACACGAGCTCGAGCTTTCCTGGAAACACGCTGCTGCAACAGTACTGTTCATCCATACAGCTCAGGGCTGTATGTGTGTGTGGATGGTAATCTGCCAGTAGATGTTTGAGCTTGAAGAAAAACATGTTACATGAGAGCAGACTTTGTCAGTGATAATAAAATGTTATAAAGCACTAGAGTACATCCCATCCTGCAAACTCCTACATGTGTAGCACACAGAGAGACTGTGTGTGTGTGTGTGTGTGTGTCTGTGTTCAGCCTGACGAACATCAAGGTTATCTACAGGGGAAAGAACACAGTGTGAAGCTCCAGCACTGATACGACGCCTGCAAACACACACAGTGATTGTGACCACATTCATATTTAATTACGTGAGGCATGTGTCGGAGGTGATGACAGCTCGCAGTGGTGTCCTCGCCGTCACCCCTCTCACTTCGGCTGTACTGTTACACAGACGCAGTGCAGAAGTTCAGAGGGTGAGAAGAGTTTATACACGGCTGCAGCATCTCTGCACCTTCTGAATGACCGCAGGCTGAGCAGCTTTTATCGGAGGAAATAAAATCAGTGAGCAGCAGAAAACCTTATTGCACCTAAAAACTGTTGAGTGGGTTCCCCACATTTGAAGGGAAAAACGAGCAGTTTAAATGTGTGTGTTTCCGGTCCGAGCTGGAAATAAAAAGCTGGAGAGGCCGTGATTCTTAGCCATCACACCTGGCCGCTGCAGCTTTTTATCAGCTCTGTTCATGTGCAGCTCGTCTTTGAGGTTAGTTTTTAAAAACTCACGGTGTAACTGCCGTGGGCTCACGGCGTCCCGGACACGCTTCAGGACAGAATCACGCTTGGGCCAACGCAGATTTCAGGGTGGACGTTAAGCTCAGGATCAGGACTTTTTCACAGCGAGTAATCCAGACCACGCAGCAGCATATTAATAACTAACCTCGTGCTGTGGATGGATCATCTCAGACCTTCTCTGGGCTGAAGTTTGGTCCCCATGCTGCTTCCTGCGGGGGCTTCAGAGTTCACACAGCATCGTCAGAGGCTCTGATATCACTGCATTTTGGTCAGAATATTTACGTGTTAATATCTGATGGCAGCTTTGAATCTTTTAGCTTAAACCAGCAGAGGTGCAGAGCAGTCGTTCGCCAAAATATGACCGCGTAGCTTTTGTGACAAATACAGTGAAGAGTGCTCGATCGATGATGTCAGATTTAACAAGCGGATTCTTTTCAACGACTGACGACCGTTTCAAGCAGCACTGATTCACAATAGCATGATTTATGTTTGTCCATAATTTTCGCGTTTTACAAACCGGTTCTGCCCCAAATTACATGCGTGACATGGCACAGCGGATTGCTGCTGCGTCAGCAGTGATGCAGGTGGTAAAGAGAGAGCTGAACGAGAAGGCGGAGCTTTACCAGTCGATGCATGTTTCAAGGCTCCCCTGTGGTCATGAGCTCTGTGCAGTAACAGAGAGTATGAGACTGTACAAGCAGCAGGGTGTCTGGGCTCAGCCTCACAGACAGGGTGAGGAGCTCAGGCATCTTGAGGGAGGTCAATGTTGCGTGGCTGCTCCTTCACGTTGGAAGGATCTGGTTGAGGTGGTTCAGGCATCTGATCAGGATGCCTCTCTTTGGAGGTTTTCTGGGCATTCCCAGCTGGGAATGCTGGATAGATTATATATCTCATCGGAATCCTTCATGAAGGATTAGAAAATCCCAGCTGGGAGGACTTCCGGGAAGTTCTCCCAGCTGGATAGAACTCGGCAGACCGAAGACCAATCAGCACTGAAAACATACCTCCACCGAGGGAAAGCCAATTTAATTCACATTTTTGGAGGTTTGGGAGCTCCAGTCTTCAGAGGACTCCCTTTATGAGATTACTTTTCCTACCTAAGATTTTTTTCTTGAGCATCATATTTTTAGACTTCTCAGAGCGTCCTTGATTGTGCCCAGTTTTTTGCCTGACAGGAAGCCTTTGATTCCTCTGCTAATCACCGGAAGGCATAAATCTGGAGGTGTTGTCATTTACTGATTAAAATTTGTTAAAGGAAACTGAGGGAAATGTCATCATGCCACACTTGTTAAGCCTTTCCTGAGCCAAAGTTACAGTTGTCTTTTCCATTAGACTTGTGTAATTGGACGTGTTGGGTTGGGACTTAATGGTGTCCACATGTGTGTGTTCACACTCGACACATTGGTGTGACATTCACACGTGTGATTGGATCTCACTGCAGCCCTGGAGAGGAAGAGGTGTCTTCTTTCTGTAGATTCTGATCATGTGCGAAGGTGGCAGACATCATCTCAGCTCTGCTGTGCAGCTTCACGTGGAGGCTTCAGACTCTCAGCATGCAGTCTGACCAACGCAGAGCGAACATCTGATTACAGCTCTGAATGTTTTCGTTTAAAATGTTATTTACATATTCACTGGCCACTTTGTTAGATACACCTGCACATTAACACAAGTACCCATCAGCCAATCACATTGCAGCAACTCAACACATTTATTCATGTAGATACGTTGAAGACAACCTGCTGAAGTTCAAAATGAGCATCAGAATGAGGAAGAAAGGTGATTTAAGTGACTTTGAACACAGCATGTTTGTTGGTCTGAGTGAGTCAGAAGCTGCTGATCTGCTGGGATTTTCCCACACAGGCATCTGTGGGGTTTACAGAGGATGGTCTGAAACAGAGAAAATATCCAGTGAGCAGCAGCTCTCTGGGAGGAAATGCCTTGTTGATGTCAGAGGTCAGAGGAGGATGGACAGACTGCTTCGAGCTGACAGGAAGGAAACAGGAACTCAAATAACCACTCGTTACAACCAAAGTATGCATCCTGCCTTGGATCAACAGTTCAGGCTGCTGGTCTTCTTCTGATGGCTGCTTCCAGCAGGATAACACTCCATGTCACAAAGCTCAGATCATCTCAAACTAGCTTCTTGAACATGACAGTGAGTTCTCTGTACTCAGACGGCCTCCACAGTCAGCAGATCTGTCCAACAGAGCAGCTTTGGGATGTGGTGGAACAGGAGACTCACATCATGGATGTGGAGCAACTGTGTGATGCTGTCAGGTCAGTATGGACCAAAATCTGTGAGGAATGTTTGCAGCACGTTGTTGAATCTGTGCCATGAAGAATTAAAGCAGTTCTGAAGGCAAAAGGGGGTCCAACCTGGGACGAGCAAGGTGTACCTAATAAAGTGTCCAGTGACTGTTTAATCACAATCCATGAAAAAAAACAATTACTTTAAAAACATATTTATGGCATGAAGTAAATCTAAAACAGAATTAAATTTGATTAATTGTATATTACTTTCACAAGCACCCGATGCTGCTCCTCAGCAAGCTTCCAGAAGCTGGCCAATCAGAAGAAAGTTGGCTTTTAGAGGAGGAGCCTTAAAGAGACAGAAGCTAAAAGGGGCTGCACCAAGGTCCAGCTAAAGAAGACAAATAAGGATTATTTTGAACTGTGAATCATGCAAAGCTGCTGTAATAAAGTGAAAAATGGAGCTGGGCATGAGCAGAACAGGTCCACTTTAAAACAACTCAACTTTCTATTCTGAATTGAGGACCTTCAGTATTTTGATCAAAAGTGCAATGTGTCAGTTTGAATGTGCACAGCTTCAGTTTCAGTCTGTCAGACATTTTTAATGACCATTCAGGTAAACGTAAGTACAGATGAGACTCGATATACGCAGAACTCATTAAAACGTCACGCTTCAGCTGTGATGAGTGCATATGGTGGGGAAACAAACCAAACACTGACTTTGATGGTATGCAGATAGTTTCCTGCTATATTGGAAGTGTTACTGAAAATAACTTTAGTATGATAAAGACTTTTCCTCGGCCAGAGAGGGTTTTAATCAGGCCCTCAGAGGGTGTTAGCCGACCATCTGTCCCTGTAATGTGTTTCAGCCAGTGAGCACGGACCTGTTAGACACTGATCAGCTCTCCGGCGTTTATTACGGCCCGCTTTAGCTCCACTTAAGTTTTTATCCACTCACAATCACAGCAGCGTGTTAGCAAAAACACTGCTATCACATGTCCACAGCTTCACTGACTCAGGATCAGCCGGTCCGGGCGTGTCCGTGTGATGCATCGTCTCCCCTCAGGCCGTGAGCCTACCTTTGTGATACATCAGTGTCAGCGAAGTGACATCCTGCTTTATGCTGTTACATCATGCACTCTTTAGAAATGAACTGCACATTTTCACGGGCCTGGCAGCGTCGATCAGAGCAGTCTGCCAGGAGACCGCGAATCAGTCCTCCTGATTACTGATGCCACACACCAGCAGCAGCTGCTACTCAGCACCACTATACATGTAAATACATGTAAGCACATTATTCAGATCTTGTTAGGGACTCCTAATGTCGACCACATCGACATCATAGCCTGTACAGAAATTTTACTGCAGCACACTCAGTATTAAACTTTAAAATAACAGCAGGAGACAACAGGAAGCCTCTCTTTCCTCCACTCGCACCGCTTACCGTCACATTCTTAATTAGGACAAATCAGAACGCAGAGCGAGTACACTAATGGCGCTGAAGGCAGACGGTGTTGACGGATGGAGGACGGACAGGTCTCTGTGCTGCTGTTTATTGCCTGGATGAGAACAGATACAGTGCTATTGAAGGATTGTGGGACAGCGGGCCCTCAGCACACGAGAGCAGGACGACCTGACAGAGAGGCGACAATAAAACATCCTTCATCAGTGGTCGTGTTGTACAGCTTTAAAGAAATCTGAGTGTGTTTGTCGCTCTGCTGTGACTGTGGTTGTTTTGTATTGTTGTCATTTTTGTGTCTTTGACATCTTGAGGTGTTAAAATTTTGTATCTCTGTGGTTGTTGAGTCTCTTTATAAAATGCAGAATATAAAACAGTTTTTACTTGCAATAATATGCAGACTCATTGCCTCAGAATCATAAAAAACCTTAAGATAGAGAGTTAGAATAAGTGGTTTACAGAGGATTACAAAGGATTAGTCACATGAGCTCGATACAGTGTGGCAAAGTGAGTGAGTTCTACTTAATTTTAATGTAAATGTGTTTAATATATCTCAGTTTAACTCAAACATAAAGCACTTCAAATATTTTGATTCTAAAAACTTTTTCATTTTTCAGTTCGAAGTACTTCTACACAAGATTAAACAGAAATCTAATATTTTGTCTTTTGCCACGGCCCGCACACTTTAAACCTGAAGGAATACCAGTTTGATGTTTTAACATTTGAACAGCGGCTCTGAACATAAACACCGGCTGGAAGTCATTAATCAGTACTGGTCATGGTGGCCTTTTGTTAGATAAACCTAAACACACACACACACACACACACACACACACAGGAAACCACAGCAAGCGACAGTCTAAACAAAAGATAACAATGATAGTGATCAGAAAACTACTAAATTAAAGATTAAAACAAGTAAGTATGAATTATTAAATGAAAGAAGTGTGCAGAAAACTTGCTGTAAGGACATTAACTTTAAAGACCAGCACAAATTACGTGATTCTGAGTTGAAGGGACTGGGCCTCATTCACCAACATTTGCACACAAATGATGTTAACCTGTGCATACAACACGTGCACTGTCAGATTCATGAAACATACACACCGGCCAATTTTGTTCTTACCATCGTCTAAACCAACAGGCTCCTGCACACTACCTGTATAATGCCACGCCCCCATTTCTCTGTATAAGGAAACACGTTCACCTTGAAGTGAAGCAGAGGAAGAGGTGACGATGTTGTAAGAGAGAATCCTGCACTGCTAATGCAAAAAAAGCAGGAGGAAATCCCACAGAAGAAACTGAAACAATCGTGTCTGAGGAGGAAGCCAGAAAAGGCGCACCTCTCCAAAGTGTTTCCACCGGAGTGACGAGGTTTAAAAAAAAAGTGAGGCTCAGGGTGAAATAAAGGAGGTGTTGAACATCATTTCCACTGAGACACTCACTGTGGCTCAGGTAAAAAGAAAAAACAAAAGTTTGGACATCAAAGTTGAAATGAAGAAAGACAAACAGACCGAAAGAAAAAGAAGGAAGCAGGTAGAGAACAAGGAGCAGCTGATCTATCAGCCCGACATGAGAAACTCACTGCAGTTACTGAAAAACATCCACAATCTCCAGCAGCCCTGGTGTAATGCCAAGAAATTAGATTACCTGATGTAAGTGACGACATCCAGCAATGATGATTAAATAAGATTAAATAAGTCGGGATAAGATCAGATAATGTCTGATGTTAGAACATGCTTAAAAAAAATTAAAGCCTGCACATTTTCAGGTCGCATTTTGTCTTCTTTACATCTAATTTAATATCTTATTGTTATGAGTTTATTTCTAATTCTCAGCATTTTTTGCTTCTGGTGTTTTGGAAGACTCTAAATAATAATAATAATAACTATTATTATAAGTAGTAGTAATAGTAGTATTCAGTTTGAAGATATTTGAGTACATTTCTAAGATAGCCAGAGGGGTAAACTATGAAGGAAGTTCATCACAGCCAGGCTTTCTCTGTGTTAGCTGGCTCGACAAAACCTCAAACCCCAGTCAGAGATAACGGGATCACCACAGTGGTTATCAACTTTCTCTGTTAACCTGGGCTCTCTGCTGCAGGCTCTGAGCGAGCTCACATAAAAAGGACGCGTCATGTGACTCTCCTTCAGCACAAAATCATCACCTATTCTAATCAGAGGTGTTATCAGATGATGATGATGATGATAAAATGGGGATTAAAACTCTAAAAAGAACATAAAACTCTAACAGTAAAATCAACACTGCTGCAAATAATCCCAGAGATTAACTCAGCACAAAATGGTTAATCTGATGATTTATCGCACAGAGCGGTAAAATAAGCATTTGAATTCCAGTGAATGATTTCCTGGCTGAGTCGCTCTCAGTGCTGCTGTTTGTTTCTATGGTGACAGCTGCACATTAGAGTCTGAAACTTTAAACTGGATCCATTGAAACATTAAAGCTTACTGTACAGTAGAACCACATTTAGACATTTACTGCATCACTAAATTAATTCATGCACATTCCAGTGACAATGAGACGCACAGTTTGCGCTGCTGCAAATTTACAGCTGGGCTTCATTCATGATGTTAGTAACAACTTGTAGAGAATCTGTATCACACTGAAAACATGCTGTAAATAAAGAATCAGTGAAAATGTGGCACTTCCTGCTGATTTTAAACCAAAACTCTGAGCATAACTTGCTCCTGACCACATGATGTGTTCAGCATCAGTTACCGTGGTGATTTACCTTTGGTGACACAGAAAACTCTGACTTTAAGCTTGAACATAGCTGGCTAAGCCATTGATCTGGCTTCATGGTACAGCCCTCAGGTCGTTGTTCGTACGTTCGGGCTGCGGCAGAGTACAAACAAATTCAGGTCCAAAAGTACTGATGATTTATGCGTGAAACATTCAGTTTATGGCCATTGTGTATGAAAAAGGCTGATTACATCGATAATACTTCTCTTTGTAGTTATGATTATTGTTATTATCATTATTAGTGTTTAGTGTAATCTTTGCAGACACTCTGTGTTATTCGTTTGGACTCTGTTTAATGTCTTTTCAGTCGTTTGTATTTGTTGGCATTGTCATTGTGTGGTCACTTTGTGTAACTGGTGTCGTTTTAGTCTCTTTGTAGTTGCTGTCCATGTGTGCAGGTATTTTAAGTCTCTTAAAGTGTGTGCATTTGCAGTGTTTTTATCACAATCTGAGGTGATTTTCTGTTGTCTTTGTGATCATTTGTGCTCTTTGTTTTCATTTTGTGGCGGCTCTTTGACTCTCGGTATTCGAGCAGGAGGTTTTTTTTTTAAAGTAAACCGTCATGTTTTCATGACTTTACAACAAACACAGAAGAAAAACACAGTTAATCATAAAAATAGAAATCGAAGCAAACAAAACACACAGTGATGAGGCCACACAAAGCGGTCTGATTATACCTTCGGTGATTGGAGCGGTAAGTCAAGTCGCACTCTGAAAACGTTCAATTATCTTTGAACAGATTATTTCATTAAACTGAGAAATTACCTTGAGCTCAGGCACCATTAAACCGTTAAACAGCTCTGAGGTGTGTCTGTGAGTCTCGTTAATTCGTCTTTTATCTTTTCTCTTTGTTCAGATTCATCTCTGAAGATGAGCCCCTGCTCTGAGGCGGGGAAACCCTGTAACCCCTGTCTGGACGCAGCGAAGGCTTGTAACCTCAACGAGACGTGTAAACGTCTCCGATCTGCCTACAACTCCATCTGCAGCAAGGCCACGCCCCCGCAGCCCTCGGCGGCCTATCAGGAGCCGTGCAGCAGGAAGAGGTGTCAGAAGGTCGGTGCAGTGATTTGAGTTTAGTGTGAAATCCTGAAGGAGTGAGAAAACAGCAGCAATGAAAAGTTTCAGTTCAGCTTTATGAAGCCAAACTTGTTTCTAAACTCGCTCGCTGTAGATAAGAAGACTCACATACATCCAGACTTTAAACCAAACCCTGAAACCCTGAAACTCAGCCTCTTTCTCACAGCGATACCATCTCCTCTCCAGTGCAGGATCCTCCCTGCTCAGTCTTTAGAGGTGGAAAATTCAGACTGGGGAGACAATTAAAGACAGGCTGAAGGGATGCCAAGTACTCACTGAAGCTGCAGATCTCAGGCAGCGGGTGGAGGTCTGGGTGCTGACATCTTTCTGTGTTGTAACAGTCTGCAGAGACAAATAAGAAAAAGGAGGCAGAGACAAAGAAAGGGTACATAAATAAGATAAGGAGGAGCCACACTGCGTCCAAAAAACAGGATCAATTAGAGCAAACATTAGATCCTCTTTGTTCTGTTCATGTGTCTAAAAGATGGATGTAACCACTGCAGTGTCACACACTGGTTTCCCAGGATTTTCTCCTTTCTCTAATTTGTCTGCTTTCACCTCCTCCGTCCTCCTGCCTGTGACCCTGAAATCAATCTCAGTGTGCCACGGTGACATCTCTCAATAGTTAAAATGCATCTGGAGGAGAGAGGAGGCTGCAGGAGGAGCTGTGATGGAGCACTATTTAAAAGAGGCGTGGCCACAGCTGGAACATGCAAACCATGGAGGGACGAGGACTCTTTAAACACCTCCTTTGGATCCAGAAGTTGCTTCAGTTATTTAATGGTTCAGTCACACTACAGTAAAAACAGGACAGGAACCTCCTTGTGACTCGGAAAAAATCGGTGGCTTCACTGAATTCTTTTGCTGTTGGAGACCAATTGAAAGTAGTTGTGGTGACCAAGTGCATCTCACTTTCGACTGCACAGGTCACCTGGTGGGAAGCAACCTGTCTCCAAACAATCACAGTCCAACTCGGACTGACTGCAGTAAATCTCAGACAGATTGGCAAAGGGTTGCAAATAACTGCCGTCTAATTTTGCAAACATATTGTAATCAGTCGGAGTCAGTCTGCTCCGATGAGTGCAACTTATCTGCGATGCATCTCTTTGCAACAGCTGGTTGCCAACTGGTTGTATTCTGATTATATTTTTATATTAAAACAAGGTTGCTGCGTACCTTTGTCATTTCACAGTTAAATCGCTGTCCTGCAGCTGCATCAGTATTTATGGAGGAATTTCTGTATCAGATCTGTGAGGTTTTGGCTGGACTCTGAAATGTAAGTAGTAAATGTGAATTTCTGTGTATGTAGATGGAAACAGAATCACAGTAAATCTCCGTATTATCACAAACAGATTGCATTTACTTGCCAACTTGACCCATTCGATTGCAGACTGACTCTTGTTGCTGTTTTATCGCCATCGTGACACAACAAAGTCACTTTGACCAGGTCTGTGACCGCTCATAACTGACTGAGTGTTCGCAGACCTGGTCCCAGTCTTAGAACCACAACTGGAGCTCAGACTTCTTGGACAGTCTGTTAGTCCAATTAACCGCACAGCAGCCATATTATTGGTCAGATAATTGCATTAAAAATGCTCCAAAAGGCTCCAACAGCACAAACACGGTCCAGAAGTCCAGTTCAGGGACTCCAATTAGCTGAGGTGAAGCCTAGCAGACAGCTAGCAGCTACAGCCGCCTGTGTCACCATCCACCTGTCAGTCCAAGAGGCCACGCCCCTAATAATGCAAACTTTAAGCCTTAATACAATTTAAACAGGTGAGTTATAAACAGGTGTTATGAAGGAGGAAATTAGCTACAGAGACCAAAGAGTTTTTGTATCAGGCTGTAAACATGTTTATTTCTGCTGTAAAGTTGGACATTTTAACATGGGAGTCTATGGGGACTGACTCACTGCTGGAGCCTCTGGTGGACGTTAGAGGAACTGCAGGTTTAAATATTT